>JBBGZY010001048.1:197500-424447 GCA_037952925.1 Lithobates clamitans
GCTGGTAGCTCTCAAACTTGACTCTCGCTGACCATTCTGTTCTGCAGAATGTTTATTAAAGTTCCCTGGCCTGATGCCTGTTACCGGGAACTGATTAAGAGACATCCTCGCCTTGAACTCCACTTTGCACGTCTGGTGGCTCTCAGTGCTGTCTGTCACTGGCCACTCTGTCCCCCAGAATGTTTATTAAAGTTCCCAAGTCTGATGCCTGTTACCGGGGACTGGTTAACAGACATCTTCTCATTGAACTCCACCTCGCACGGCTGGTGGCTCTCAAACTTGACTCTCATTGATCATTCTGTTCTGCAGAATGTTTAATAACGTTCCCCAGACTGATGCCTGTTACCGGGGACTGGTGAAAAAACATCTTCCCTTTTGAGTTCCACTATGAATGGTTGGTGGCTTCCAATCCCGGTTGTCACTGACCACTCTTTTCCCCACTGATTGGGACTCTTGATGTAAAGAGAGGGGATGGGGGACTGAGGACTATGATGTGAGAGTGTGTGGGGGAGGAGGGTGTGACAATGGACTCTTCTTTAAAAGAGAGGGGGGGGGCTGAGCACTCTGACGTGAAAGGGAAAGAGGAAGGTGGGGGGGTGGGCTGGGGACTCTGATGTGAAAGGGGGGGGTGATTGAGGACCCAGAGGTGAAAAGGGTGTTTCTAATGTGAGAGGGGGGCTCCTGATGTAAAGGAGGGACCCCTTCTCCAATTGGATTGCCTTGGGATTTTGCATAATTTTAAAGGTTGACGTGACTGAAGAAAGGTTGGGGAACGCTTGTACAGAGGAACTTGTGTCCCTCACAGAGCTCTGACCTTAACACTGCTAAACACCTTTGGGATGAAATCTGACTGAGCCAGGTCTTCCCATCCAACATCGGTACCTGATCCCACCAATATTCTTTTGGCTGAATGGGCACAAATTTCCCACAGACCTCTTCCAAAATATTGTGGAAAGCCTTCCCAGAAGAGTGGAGTCTGTTATAGCCTCAAAGGAAGGCCAACTCCAGCTTCATGTCCATGGTTTTGGAACAGGGATGTCTAGCAAGGTCATGCAGGCATGATGGTCAGGTATCCTTCCATCCTGACTCCTCCTTGTGTATGCCTAATAAGCCCTTTGGAATCCCCTGTTGGTGAGGCAGTCACCCACCTGTCGCTGCGCAGTATGTTAACACAGTACAGACCAGATTTTCTACGCCTGAGCGAAAAACAAGTCTCTTCTGTCAGGTCTCATCTTGCACAGTGCCAGTTATGCAACCGGGTGAATTTCTGTTTGTCTTCTCTTTATAACTCTGCAGAGCGGGGGGAGCGCGATTCCTGTTTACTTTCCCATCCACGGGCAATTGCGTCTGCAAGGTCCTCTGCACATCAATATCGCTGCCGCCATTCCTTTATAGAGGACGCGTCTTTTTTTGCAACCACAAATTTTTATCTTTGTGTTCGGAGTGAATGATTTCACAGAAAAGAAATCCTTTGTTGGGGGTTTCTGTTTTGGAATCGCTTTCCCGACACAAGCTTTTAGTGAGATGTCCACAAGGGGCCCATTCTGAGAGCTTCTATAATGGTTTTGGGTCAATAGTTTACATTTTTAGTTGAGCTGTTTTTTTGTTTGTTTGTTTTTTAATACTGATGTGTAATTTATGATTTTTTTGTTTTTTTTTTACAACATAAAACATTTAAAGCCGAAATAAAGTCTTTAACCCCTTCCCACCCAGCCCCGGTTGCCCTTTAATAGGACATGTATGTCAAGGGGGTGGAAAGCATCAGTGATCATGTGACTGCTGTGATTGGCTGTCACAGCGGTCACATGGTTGGGAACCAGATCCTGTTGGCTACTGATTCTTAGTGGGGACAGTGCGCTGTGTTGTCAGCTTGGTCTCTGTGCTGGGAATGTGCAGTGAGAGCGCTCTCGGGGTTAGTTCACACCACAAAAGCGTCCTCCAGATCTGTTCCGGGTGCGTTTCTGCATGCACATTTTTCACGCTTTTTTTTTATATGCATTCCGGTGCATTTTTGATGCATCCCAGAAGGGGTTTGTTTTTTTCCTTCTTCCTCTTTTTGGTTCTTTTTCACTGTACTGGAGGTCATGCAGTTTTTGAGTTTTGATGAGTTCCGGTGCCTTTTTGATGCGTTTTAGTTCAGTTCTGTGCAGGAAAAATGCAGCATGTTCTACTTTTTTTTTTTTTTTTCTGGAACCGGAACGCACTGGCACCGCAAGCATTGGCGTGAATTATGCCATTTGAAAACCATGTAACCTTCTTTCTGTGCGTTTTTGGATGCAGAAAAAAAACACTGTGTGAACTGGCCCTCAGCACAGAAACATTGGGTCGCCCAGTGATGCATTTGAGTGCCGTATGTTTAACACCCCACCCTTTTGCAGCCACACGTGTTATGTGGGCGGAAGCAGGTTAAAGTGGTTGTAAAGAATTAATTTTTTTTAAGTTACATGTTATACTTACCCGCCGTGTGCAATAGAATTGCACAGAGCAGCCCCGATCCTCCTCTTCTCTGGTCCCCCGTGGGCACTCCTGGCTCCACCTCTCTTGCTTTATGCATTGACCTATATCCTTAGACCCAGTTTGTCTGGACAGGGTGGTTACTTGTTGACACCATCAACAGGCAGCTTAAAGCGGAGTTCCACCCAAAAATGGAACTTCCGCTTTAAGTGTCGTGACCCCCTGACATGCCACATTTGGCATGTAATTTTTTTTTTGGGGGGGGGGGGGGGAGCGGGTACCCTTTTTTTTTTTTTTACAGGCACCCAGCTCCCACTTCCGCCCCTGGCGCCGCAGGGCCTGAAGGAAGATCACCTCTCCCCCCCCCCTCCTTCCCTGCAATCTTCTGGGATGCGTCACAGGTCCCAGAAGATTGCCTGGCTGTGAAGCCACAGCTGGGCGCCCACAGTTAGAATGCCAGCGCCACGGAGAAGATTGGGGCTTCGTGCGCCCGCATCACTGGACCGTGGGACATGTGAGTGTCTGGTTATTAAAAGTCAGAAGCTACACTTTTTGTAGCTCCTGATTTTTAAATGGGTGTAACTCCGCTTTAACGCTCCAATAAGATTTGCGGGATGCCCCAATTTAAATAGGCAATGCTCCACGGGAGCGGTATTGCCCACAGACTTGCGACATCAGGGTTAATTTCTTGCCACGCTATATTTACACCCCCCACCTTTGCAGCGTAAAGGAGAGTGGTAGGGGACGGTAAGATCACAGCTTGACCTTCATATTTTTGTAATCCAATTTGTAGGCAGCAGGTGGCGCTTTAGTCTCCCTTTCACTTATCTATCTTTATCTCCTTACCAACCGTTCTAAATTGCCTGTATTAGTAGTATTTTACGCAGTGGTTTACAATATAAAAGGAAGACCGTTCATTTACAAGAAAATACAAGCAGGTTCAGAGGGTCCTGCTCATAATAACTTACAATCTAATAGATTTTTACAGAGTGCAATAGCTCAAGCCTAGAATTTACAAATGCTAAAATTACTTAAAGCGGAAGTAAAACCCATCCATAAAACAGTTTCATTTCCGGTATGCGCCGGAAATGTAACACTCCCATTGGTTGTACTCTCAACCAAACTGTCAAACCATCCAATGGCTGGTGTCATAACTGATCACATGTACAGCATCATGGCAGTTGTAGATTAAACAGAGGCAAAGATGGCAGCTTCCTTGGCTGAAAACGATAGGGGGGGGGGGGGTTACTTCCACTTTAAGACAGGCAATTCCTGCTGTGTTGTCTGTTTTGACAACTCGTGTAAATACTGTTCCCCAAATATTTATCTTGTGGTCCTTTTGATCGTTTCAGTTTCCGTATAATCACTTTCTTAAAATCACGTTTTTAAATTTGTCCTAATTTTTCTCTTTTTGCACAGGTAATCTTCCGGCCTCCCCTGGACCTCTATGATGTGCTGATCCACTTGAACCCCAAGCATATTCCCCGGCACCGAGAGGCGGTGGATCAGGCCGCCAAGTCGTTCTCCCGTGGTCTTCTGGAGGAGGACGCTCAGGTCAAGGCCCTGAAGTTCCCTGTGGTGGATTATGATCCAGCTCAGTTATACCTTCAATCTCTCAGGGTGAGAATCTGCCTAAAAATTGACTTCAAATTGGGTTCAAATGCTTTTAATTATCGATCGATTTAACCGCATCAGCCCCAGAAGCTTTTACCCTCCCTTCATGACCGGGCCATTTTTTGCGATACGACACTGCGTTACTTTAACTGACAACTGCGCGGTCGTGCGAAACTGTACCCAAATAAAATTGATGTCCTTTTTTTTTGTTTCCAAAAATAGAGCTTTCTTCTGGTGGTATTTGATCACTTCTGCGGCATGTATTTTTTTGCGCTATAAACGTATATAAAAAAGAGCGACAATTTTGAAAAAGAAAAACAATATTTTTTACTTTCTGCTTTAAAACATATACAATTAAAAAAATTTGAAAAATCGAATTTCTTCATCAGTTTAGGCCAATGTGTTTTCGGCTATATATTTTTGGTAAAAAAAATCCCAGTAAGCGTATATTGTATGGTTTGCGCAAAAGTTATAGCGTCTACAAACAATGGGATATTTTTATGGAATTTGTATTTATTTATTTTTTACTAGTAATGGCGGCGATCAGCGATTTTTAGCGGGACTGTGACATTGCGGCGGACAAATCAGACACCTAACTGACACTTTTTTGGGAACCAGTGACATTATTACAGTGATCACTGCTAAAAATATGCACTGTTACTGTACTAATGACACTGGCAGGGAAAGGGTTATCAGGGGCGATCAAAGGGTTAAGTGTGTCCCTGGGGGGGGGTGCTTGCTAAATGTGGGGGGGGGATGCTCTGACTGAGTGAAGACACCGATGTCCCTTCAACAGAAGCCGGTGATCAGCTATTTTTTTCTCCTCACGTTGTCGCCATAAGAAGAAAAAAAAAACGATTACGATAATCTTCCGTTTACATCGCATGATCAGCTGCCATTGGCTGACAGCTAATCACGTTGTAAGGGGCCGGGATCAACCCCTTACTCCGATCTGTGATCACCCGAGTTTTATTGACTCGGCTGATCACAGCGTGCGCTCTGCAGGGGGCGCGCAGGGAGCGTGCAAAGGGGAGGGACATCTATTGATGGCCTCCCGGCAAAGTAGATCCACGCTTTAGCCGTCATTCGGTTTTAATTGACAATTGCGCGGTCATGCAATGCTGTACCCAAACACAATTTTATATCTTTTTTTTTTTTTTTTTTACACAAATAGAGCTTTCTTTTGGTGGTATTTGATCACCGCGGGTTTTTTGATTTTTTTTTTTATTGTATAAACAAAAAAAGACCAACTTTTTTTAACTTTATCCTATAAAACATATATATATATTTATATATATATATAAAAAAAAAAAAAAATCTCTTAAAAAAAATTTTGGCCAAAAAGTATTCTGCTACATGGTTTTGGTAAAAACAAAAAACAATAAATGTATACTGATTGTTTTGTGTGAAAGTCATAGAGTCTACATACTATGGGATATATACTGGAATTTTTATTTATCTATTTTTTATATCTAGTGATGGCAGCGATCAGCGACTTTTAACAGGACAGTGCGTGTTCCCACTGGTCCCTGCTGTCTCCTGGGACCCGTGTGTCTCCCAGAAGACCGCGGGGTGGGGGTAGTGGGAGCAAAATACCTGTATTAGACAGGTATCTGCTCCCCCCTCCCCCCTGAAAGGTGCCACGTGTTACACCGGAGGGGGGGAAGGATTCCCTAAAAGCGGAAGTTCCATTTTTGGGTGGAACTCCGCTTTAACAGCAGGGGGTGATTGGCATGTTCTGTGACAAATCACAGCACAGCCGGGGCGCTCATGCGCACGCCCCTACCTGGAAATGCAGAATCATGTACATATATGTGATTCTGTGCGGCCGGCCCGCACTGTCGCAGTAAAGTGGTTAAGTATTGGATTGTCACTGGCATGCCTTGTCCAGTTGGTTACATCTGTGTAGTACTCCTGACACAACCGCTGTTCATCAGAAGCCGGTTGACCTCTCGGTATGCTTTTCTTTAGTAGGAGGCCATACTGTACTCTGCGATGTATCGGTCTAAGTGTTCTCTCCCAATTTCCTTTTCCCTCAGGACTCATACGGGGATTTTGCTCTGTTCTTCTACGATAAACACGGAGGGGATGTTATTGGCGTTCTATGGAATCCCTCCAGCTTCGCACCACAGTCTTTTAAGGTAGGATGAAAATATGGGCTTGTAAAAAATGTACATTAGTATTGGGGGAAGGTGCAAAATTAGCTACACTATCCTTTGTAAAAAGAGCTGGATTCATTCCTAAAATGCACAAAATACACTGTATTACCAAAAGTATTGGGACACCTGCCTTTACACGCACATGAACTTTAATGGCATCCCAGTCTTAGTCCATAAGGTTCAATATTGAGTTGGCCCACCCTTTGCAGCTATAACAGCTTCAGCTGTCCTCAAGGTTTAGGAGTGTGTCTATGGGAATGTTTGACCTTCTTCCAGGGGGGGTTAAGCAAGAAAGGTTGGGACTTTGAATGAGACACAGGTCTCCATCCCTGTACGAACATGAAACAGAAAGGTTTGGGACTTTAAATGAAGTGGGTAAGTGAGGCCAAGGAACAGTTACCATTATAAAAAATAATTTTATTGAGAGGCAATAACATGGTATCATAATAAATACCCAGGTATAAAATAACAGTCACATCGTACAGTATATACACAATGATTAATACATTATGGACAAAATAGAAAGCCCCCAGATGATACAGGGCAAAAAAATCCTTGATAGGTGATGCATCCATTCTAAAATGACAAAATCACAAAAGTTCTAAAAACACACTGTGGTACTATATAAACCTGGTACAGGGGTTAATTGTTTGGTGCATGGCGTAAGCCCGACGCGTTTCGTGTCTCAAAACACTCTTCAGGGGCAGTTTGCACCAAAATCTAGAAAAGAATAAGGGTCAATAAGTAGAATTCAATGTGTATTGTTGTAGGAAGGGTATACGTATAGGGGAAGAGAAAAGTCACCCATTCCCAATGGATACTCGCATGTCAATAAAGTGCGAGCCCCATGAGGTCCGCAGCCGACCATTCTTCCAGAAGCGCATTTGTGAAGTCAGGCGCTGATGTTGGGGGTTCTATCGGGTTGAGGTCAGGCCAGTCTAGTTCCTCCACCCCAAACTCGCTCATCCATGTCTTTATGGACCTTGCTTTGTGCACTGGGCTGCAATCATTTGGTGGAGGGGGGATTATGGTGTGGGGTTGTTTTTCAGGGGTTGTGTTGGGCCCTTAGTTCCAGTGAAGGGAACTCTTAAGGCGTCAGAATACCAAGACATTTTGGACAATTTCATGCTCCCAACTTTCTGGGAACGGTTTGGGGATGGCCCGTTTTTGTTCCAACATGACTGCCCACCAGTGCACAAAGCAAGGTCCATAAAGGCATGGATGAGCGAGTTTGGGGTGGAGGAACTTGACTGGCCTGCCCTCAACCCGATAGAACACCTTTGGGATGAATTCGAGTGGAAACTGCGAGCCAGGCCTTCTTGTCTAACATCAGTGCCTGACCTCACAAATGCTCTTCTGGAAGAATGGTCAAACATTCCCATAGACACACTCCTAAACCTTGTGGACGGCCTTCCCTGAAGAGTTGAAGCTGTTATAGCTGCAAAGGGTGAGCCAACTCAATACTGAACCCTACGGACTAAGACTGGGATTCCATTAAAGTTCATGTTTGTGTAAAGACAGGCGTCCCAATGCTTTGCATAATAAAGTATATAAAAGGGATATTAAAATAGTTTGGTGAATAACACTAGAGATTGTCGATCCTGGGAATATCCAATTGCCTTCGTTAGATCGTAAAGGAATTTGTCATTTCCCCTGCTGGTTTAAGTTGGATTGTGCGTCTAGGATTGTATGTATGGAGGTTTTTGATTGATTTTAATTTTTTTTTTCCTTACGGTATATGGCCAGTGTTTATCATTGATGCTTGTTTATATTTTTATCTCTTGCAGACCACCAATATTAATGGGCGGATGATGGACAGTAAAAGCTCATTACTGGTCCCCAATGTGGAGGCCATTCTGGGGGATTTTGAGATCTTGGGTAAAGGCTTGGTGCTGCGTGTAGAGACACGGACAGAGAAATGGAACATCTGATGATCGATCGTATTCCACAACCGAGGACCACGTTATCCTTTTTGAAACGTCCACAACAAGAGCAGAGGAACGAGAAAGCTGAGGAACGGAGAAAACTTTGTTGGAAATCAATGGAAAAATATTTTTATACCGTTTAAAGTGAAACTGTAGGAAAGACTGAGACGAGTGTGTGAAATATTTTGTAACAAATCTATAAAACATTTTAAAACGATGAAACTTTTTTAAAAATTTTTTTTAATAGTCGTCATTCCTGGCTACGCGGAGAATCTTGATAACGTGTTCTGTACAGTCATTTCATAGCAGCCAATCAGAATCTCTCATAGCACCAATTTCGGTGAGCTGAGTTTTTCTTGCTTGCGGAATAATACTATACTGTTGTAATAAATATCTATAAGTTATTTATTTTTTTGGCTGGTAGGTTAAAGAGGAAAGTATATTAATCGGTGAATTGATAACGCCCATCCAGTAAATATTGCAACTATGGTGAAATCAGAATCTGCTTTTGATCTAGCATTATAAAACGAGTGCCCTCTGATCGAGCAGAATTTTTAAAATTTGTCTCTGGTTGGGACCCAAAACCTTTTGCCAGACAATTGGGTGCTGCACATCAGCCCTTCTGAGAACCTCAAAGGAAGGATAACATTGATACTGGGATTGTACCTGTAAGTCTGCTACACTGTGTATTATGCAGAGGCTGCCTTCAGGTCTGAATGTTGACCACCCTGTGTGTTGCATTGGGTAGGTGCAATTGTAGTCCCCCCCCCTTTCCCCCCCCCGATCTGAACCCCCATCAGACTTTTGGCCTGTGGGCAGGGGCGGCCCGTGCATTAAGGGCGCACGGGCACCGCCCCCTCTATCTTCGCCAACCTCATGTATGGTTAATGGATAGATTAATGCATTGCATGAATCTATCTATGGCCGCTGTAGCCACCCCCTATTCAGGCGTCCGGCCCCTTTTCGGGCGCCTGAATTACAGCAGCTGGGGTGTTTTTTGTTTGTTTTTTTTTAAGCACCTGAGTAGAACCAAAGGCTCTAATAGGCTTCAAAATAGGGTGGACTCGGAGCGCAGAGCATTGAGCCCTTCGGAGTCCACCCAGATATGTTAGAAGAGCAAATGAATGTTTGCTTTTCTAACACTGAATCGCCTCTCCACCAATCGGGAGGCGTGGGTCTGTTACCCGCTTCCCGATTGGCTGAAAGGTCAGGCGATCCTATTGGATGCCTAGAAGGAGGGGAGGAGACGCACGGCGGAAGCCGCTGTGATCTCAGAAGGGAAGAGGACACAGAAGATGCTGCAAGATGCCTGCTGCAGCCTGTCCCCCTGCCCGATGATCCCCGATGTGCCCGCTGATCGGGTAAGTTTCGGTGGACAGGCAAACAGCGCGGGGGTGATGGGGGTTGAGGTGCCACGGGGGTGGTTGTTTGCCGCCCCTCCCAAACAAAAAAAACACCATTCGCCACTGCCTCTGGGGGAGGCGCAGAACCCACTAGGGAGGATCTTGAAGAAGGCGCAGTAGTGCCATGCAGGTTGGGTACAAGTGCATACATGTAATCTTACACCATGCACAGGGAGGGGGGTGCAGACCATTAGGAGTATGTACTCCTTTAGTGCCAGTGAAAGCATTAAAGGATACGTTCACCTTTTGTAACATGTTACATGCTACACCCATATTTATGGTATTTTGTGTTACTTTGAAGCAGCCGACCTCACCCCACCCACCCCTCTCCCTGCACCCACTGTCCCATTTCAAAACCAGCACTGCTGTGCAGTGCTCAGCCCACACAGCCGCAATATTCATTCACAGCAATCTGTGAATGAATAACCGAACTACAGGTCCTGTCTTCCACCGCGGCAGACAGTTTGCAGTTCTCAGTGAACTGCGGGGGTGTTGGTGAGCGTTCTAGTAGATTATTCATCCTGTACTTTAGGGACTGTCTGCCGTATGCAGGTACAGGCAGACAGCTGAGTGAAGTGTTTGCAGGATCCTGATATTGCACCCGCGTACGACTGATTGCGGGTGCAATGTTTTGCAGGCTACAGCATAAAGAGATCAGTGCATTTATTTTCACCTGCTAAATCATGTGCTTTTATTATTGTTATTATTATTATTATTATATATTTTATTTACCGGTATTTATTTATTTATTTTTAAAAAGTTGAACGCCGCCTTTAATGCTTTCACATAATTGGACCAAAGTTTGCCCTGTTTAATCCGCCACAAGTCAAAACCATCCTTAAATTGGAGTTCCACCCAAAAGTGGAAGTTCCGCTTTAAAGCAGTTGTAAACCCATAAAAAAAAATACCTGCAAGACAAAGGCATAATGAAGTATTATGCATCGCATACTAGCTCATTATGAAATACTTACCTTGGATCGAAGCTGTTGCAGCGCTCCCTGTACACCGCTGTGACTGGCGTCATGTCTCTTTCTGGGTTTGCGGGCTCGGGCACTGTGATTGGCTGGAGCCGCGATGACATCACTCCCGCGCATGAGCCACCATTCAAGGCACAGGCCCTTTAGAAACGATGACGTCGGCGCAAGCGTATATGGTAAAATATCTCCTAAACCGTGCAAGTTTAGGAGATATTTACAGTACCTACAGGTAAGCCTTATTATAGGGCAGATTGGAAAGTCAAATTTTAATCAAATTGAATTACAATATGACTTGTGTCGCAGATGTTATATGGCTTACACTATATTGTTTTTTTTTTTATTTGTTTGTTTTTTTTTCCAAGAAAGTCGAGTTACCCTTTAAAACCCCCAAAAATACAGCTTAGGCTGCAAGTCACCTCCTTTTTGGCACTGTCCCTCAAAGACTGCCGGTTCTATGATCCCACCTACAGAGGCATTCATGGTAACACATTTCAGTCATTCTCTTTGTTGCTTGTGAAGATGAAACTTCACAAGCACTGTGGGCTACCTCAAAGTACTTGGGTCAAAATTTACAGCCAGGCCTTTGAAAGCGATCAGATTTCTTTCTTTTCGATTAATGAACGTAGGAAGTCATTCACCGTTGGATTATATTGCCACACAGGGAGATTGGACACTGGCAAACTAAAAACTGTAGACCAGCCCAGGAGATCCCTTCCAACTACCAGCATAGCTCAGTTTTTGAGTGGGATGGATGTCTCTTCAGCTCTGCTGGGCAAAAGACTAACCTGTTTTTTTATTTCCTCAATCAAAAATATTCTCTATAGTCTATATTGGTGCCAGATCTGGTCTCTCTGCAGCTATTTGTCACTACCATGGCTTTAGGAGTGCCGTGTTTGGACCCCAGTGGACGCTGCAGGGCTAGACTGGAAGACCCCTTTGGGCACTGGTTTGCATGTAGGGCACTTTTCCGGCTCCATTCCAGTAAAAAATAGCCACAGAGTGCTCTCCGGGTCTAAAACCACTGGTATTACTTCGTCTTTGTGAGTGGGTTGATTGGAGCAAAACACTGTGGGCTAACTCTTGTACTTGGGGCACTGTGATTCTATACATTTCCTGCTTCCCGTGGGTTTTTACCACAGAATGTTAGTTTTTTTTTTTTTTTGTTTTTGTTTTTATAATTACATTTTTATATTATTAGAATTCAATTTAACAGTCAACTAAGGACAAAGACGTGTCCATATATAACATTTACATAATATCCAAAACTCTATATACACATATCAAAATATTCTATTCAAAACTATTCAAAAAGAAGAAAAGAGAACAAAGAAAAAAAAAAAGAGGGAAAAATCATTTCCCATCTTAACATACAATATATTAAAGAGGTTGAATTTGCTCCGACAGCAACCCCCCCCAAGTTGAGGGCCCCAACCTCCCTAGCTATTATATTCTCCTTCCCCATTCCGCTTAGACAAATTACATTGTCTTGCCATATTTAATAGGTGATTTATTATACCCACTTATACCCATATTATGCTACTACTGTACCCAGTCCATGTGTGCCCACTCTCTTTAACCCATTTAAATATATAACAACACCATCTCTCATACTTCAAACCGTTCATCCCAATACCCCTGTGACTTTCCTTTCTTTTTCCCCTTTTTTGAGGTGATGTCGGAACACATCTTCCCCCTACGGATGTGTGCATACATGTACCCATACGCACATGCTACCCATATGCACATACCTACATCTATACAAAAAAAAGGGGGGAGGGGGGTTAATAATATAACCATTCAAAGTCATCTAACTATATAACAAATTCAGGAAGCATTTATGCAGGGAGCAAGCGGCACTTTATACATGCTTAAATCACAGGCATTGTTCACTCTATATCGATCTCTGGAGACTGCAACTCCCATCCTACCCATATATTTTTAAACTTGTCCTGTTGGTCTTTGAGCGCATATACCCATCCTTCGGCTTCCATTATTGAATTAGCCTCCCTTTTCCAATCCAACAGAGTCGGGCATAAAGTCTGTTTCCAGAACCTTGGTATTAATTTGGCTATGTTTAATAAATGCGGGGTAATGCTTTTTTTTGTAGGACTTAATGGACAATGGCACCCCATGAAATAGGAAATGTGTGGGAGTAAATTCAATGGGACTAGGGGACAGCCTTCTGACCCATGGAGCAATTGTCTCCCAGAATGGTTTGATCTTAAGGCATGTCCACCATAGGTGGAGAAATGTGCCCTTCTGTCCACACCCCCTCCAGCAGCGGGCATTAGATGTTGAGTACATCTGTGCCAGCTTAACTGGAGTCCGATACCATCTAGCTAAGAATTTATATGACATTTCTTGTACATGAGAACTTATAGAAGTAGAATGAGTTGATTTAATTATTTTTTTGATTTGTGTAGAAGTAAATACCTGATTTAGTTCTCTTTCCCATTCTCTAACAAAATAAGGGACTGTAGTGTTTTGGCCAATTAAGATTAGTTTATACATTTGTGCTAACAAATGTTTCCCATTTGTTATATGTACACATAAAGATTCGAATATGGTGAGTGAGTTTAAAGGCCTTAATACAGGTTTCAGTTTATTAAAGAAAAACGTCATTTGATTGTATCTCCACCTGGCTAGGGGTACATTCCCCAAGCCTAAAGCGAGCTCTGAAAAGGGTGATAGAATTCCCTGTGGGGTGATTTTGCCACATGTCGTACCCCCATCCGGCCCCATGCACCTACTTCCTCCCCAAGGGGAAATTAAGGGTATCCCTCCAGTGGAGCCAGAGGGGATATCTGAGGTGCATATTTACCTAATTTATTCAATTTATCCCAAACGGATAAAGAATTCCGGGTTAGAGAGGAAGTCCATTGTGAGAGGCTCTTTGATAATGTCAGTATCCATGGGGCACCCATCACATTTGTACCCGCCATTGTCTTCTCTAAAGAACCCCATATTTTATTGGAGGAGTCGTGACACCAATTCAAAATACGTACTAAAGCCAATCGCCTTGTAATACAAGACTACATCTGGTAACCCCACTCCTCCTTCCAATTTACTTCTACATAGCATATCATAAGCCAACCTGGGTCATCTATCTCTCCATACAAACGCCACAAAAGCTTTCCGTAGACGTTTAAAAAAGATCTGTGGGAGTGTAATTGGTACCGTGTGTGGAATATAGATTATTCTGGTTAATATACTCATCTTAAGAGCACTCGCCCTTCCAAACCATGTTAAATCGTGGCCCTTCCATTTCTGCTGGTCCCCTGTTATTCCCGGCAATAGAGAAATATAATTAAGCTCATATAAAAGTTTTGGGTCTGATGTAATGTGCACCCCCAGATAGAGTCAGTATTCCAGATAAAAGGGTAGGATATTGCAGAGTCGCTACCATAGTTGGAGGGACATGACTGGGCATGAGTGCAGACTTCTCAAAGTTTATTTTAATATTAGATAACTACCAAATCTCTGAACTTCAGACATCAAAGCAAATAGAGATGCCCGAGGGGTGGAAAGATAAAATAACAAGTCATCAGCATAAGCTGAGACTTTATGTTCGACAGATCCAATACGTATCCCAATTATCTCCATATTTTTCCTTACTTTACAAAGAAAGGGCTCCAGTAGTATCATAGCAAATAATTGTGGAGAAAGCAGGCACCCTTGCCTCGTACCATTACGTATATGAAAATGGTCCGAGAGTGTACCATTCACCTTAACCCTAGCTCTTGGATCCGCATATAGTGCCAACACCCAGCCCATAATACGGTCACCTAGACCCACCCCCCTCAACACTTCGGTAATAAAGACCCAGTTCACCCTATCAAATGCCTTTTCGGCATCCATTGATAGTACCACTCTTGGGGTTCTGTCAGGGCCTTGTTGCATCCAATGGAGTATATGAAGAGCACGGATAGTATTGTCTCTAGTTTCACAGCCCTTCATAAACCCCATCTGGTCTGGGTGGACTAACTTCACTATATGGTTCTGTAGTCGAAGGGCTAAGATCTTGGCTAAAAGTTTGGTGTCAGAATTAAGTAGGGAGATGGGTCTATAATTGGCACAACATTGCGGATCCTTCCCTGATTTATGACTGTGATATAAGCCAATAGGGCTTTGGGGGGGGGGGGCAGAGGGTTAGAGGCATTAATTGAATTAAAATAGTTACATAATGGAGATGCTAATATAGAAATAAACTTCTTGTAGTATACATTCGTCAGACCGTCCGGCCCCGGACTTTTACCTGTTGGCAAGGCCGCTATTACTCTACTCAGTTCTTCTATAGTAATTGGATGTTCTATTTCTTCAGTAATCCCGGAGGCCAGCGAGGGCATCGCCGAGTCCTTGATATAATCTCAGATCTCGTCCACCTGCTTTCCCTCCCTGGCGCTTGAAGACGATATTATATAAGACATTATAGAATCTATGAAATTCTGCCGCTATGGATGGAGTTTCAACTATCTTATTGTGCACCATTAAACTATGAACGTGCCTGGAGTCCTGCTGCTTTTTAAGTTGTCTGCCCAATAACCGACCACATTTATTCCCTTGTTTGTAACACCAGTGTGCAAAATATCTATACTTGTTTTTGACTTTACGGTCCAGGCATTGTGAGAGATTACATCTTAATATCTCTAGTTGTTGGGCGTCAGCTGGATTAACCACTTGCTTACTGGGCACTTAAACCCCCTCCTGCCCAGACCAATTTTGAGCTTTCAGTGCTGTCGCACTTTGAATGACAATTGCGCGGTCATACAACACTGTACCCAAATGAAATTTTTATCATTTTTTTCCCACAAATAGAGCTTTCTTTTGGTGGTATTTAATCACAGCTGGGATTTTTATTTTTTGCTAAACAAACAAAAAAAGATGGAAATTAAAAAAAAAAAAAAAAAAATCATGTTTAATAGTTTGTTATAAAATTTTGCAAACAGGTAATTTTTCTCCTTCATTGATATGCGCTGATGAGGCGGCACTGGTGGGCACTGATAGGCTGCACTGATGGGCACGGATAGGCACAGATAAGGCGGCACTGATGGGCACAGTTAAGGCGGCACTGATAGGCACAGTTAAGGTGGCACTGATGGGGACAGATAAGGCGGCACTGATGGGGACAGATAAGGCGGCACTGATGGCCACAGATGGGTGGCACGGATGGGTGGCACGGATGGGTACCACTGATGGGGGGGCACTGATGGGGGGCACTGATGGGCGGCACTGATGGGCACTTATGGGCACTGGTAGGTGACACTGATGGGCACTGATGGGTGGCACTGATGTGGGTGCTGATGGGTGGCACTGATGTGGGTGCTGATGGGTGACACTGATGGGTGGTACTGATGGGTGGCACTGTGGGCACTGATGGGTAGCACTGTGGGCACTGATGGGTAGCACTGTGGGCACTGATGAGTGGCGCTGATTGTTGGCACTGTGGGCACTGATGGGTGATGCTGGTGGGCACTGGTAGGCAGCACTGCTGCCTATTGCCTTGTGTTAGAAGATCGCCGTGATCGGGACTGATGTCCCGATCACGGCCGCCGGTGATCGAGGAGGAAAAATAGCCGATTACCGGCTCTGTTTACATCACATGATCAGCTGTCATTGGCTGACAGCTGATCATGTGGTAAGGGGTCGGGACCAACCCCTTACTCTGACCTGTGATCAGGCGAGTCTCATAGACTCGCTGATCACCGAGCGCGCCGTGCGCGCCCTGCAGGGGGCGCGCAGGCCGCTCGTGCACGGGACGACGTCAATAGACGTCGTCCCGGCAATTTAGATCCGCGCTGTTGCCGTCATTTGGCAATGGCCCGGATCTGAAGCAGTTAAGATGGGTTTTATGTTTTGTCTCCAACTCATTAATTTCTCCCAACAGGTCTGCTATCTCTTTCTGTCTTTCTTTTTTAATGTGAGAGCCCTGTGATATCAATTCACCTCTAATTACAGCCTTATAGGCTTCCCAAACCGCTTGTTCTGACACTTCCCCAGGTATATTCACTTCAAAGTATGTTCCCATGTTAAGAAGTAATGCCTCCACTACACGTTTATCATCTAGTAGTGACTCATTCAACCACCAGGTCCGTTCCACGTGACCTGCGGCGACCGGAAAAAAGGTCAAAGTTATAGGAGCATGGTCTGAGATAGTTATCAATTTGTACATAAACGAACATTGTTCAAATAAAATTGGTCAACAAAAAAAAAAATCAAGACGAGAATATGTACCATGCGTTTTAGAATAGTAGCTATAGTCCTTTACGCCGGTGTGCATTACCCACCAGCTGTCCAACAAGTGGAGAAAGCGCAACAGTTGCTTTACATATTTTAATGCTCTGAAAGATAGTGGGGTTTTACCCATTGAAGTATCCATACTCGGGTTTAATGTGAGGTTAAAATCTCCCAGAATCAGGAAACCCTCCCTAAATTTTTCCAGCATCCTCAAGGTTCCGGCGAGGAAATTAACCGTTGAGATGGGGACAGGAAGTGTCTTCTTCCTTACCATCCGTGAAGAAACATCTCTGCACACCTGCACCTACCAGGTTTGTACCCAAAACTTGAATACCAGTCCATCTGCAAGGTCTGGGGCTCAAAGTCAGCATAAACTTGCACCCCTACTTTCCAAAGTGGGGAAAGTTTAACATTTATGGACACTTGACACTAAGTTCTGGAGATTATCTCCAAGGGTTTCAGTAGGGAGTTTCACCTCCGCCATTCTTGTGTCACTGCACAGTTTAGCAAGTCTCTGATTGGTGCTCTCAGGTCTTCTAGATCATGTTTTCATTGCCCCAGTTCCTGTGGCAGAATGTTTTCAGGGGTTTGAATCTAACCTGTCCAAGGTTCCCTGACTCAAAGCAGTAGTAAAGTCCACTTTTATTTATTATAACTACAGCTAAGCCTATACTAAGGCTTACCTGTATGTATACTAAATCTCTCTTAAACGTACACCTGTGTACAAGTATAAAGATACAAAAAATGAATCACTGATAGCAACAGTTGGTATCAAAACTTCACAAAAAAAAAAACAGTATTATAAGGTACATAGCAATACAGTGGCATGGTGCACATATGATGTCGTAGCATACATGCAGTGGAACAGTACACGATCCCAATCGCCCCAGCTGTGAGGAAGAGGAATAAAAACCAAAGGAGTGGGAAAAAGTTTGGAAAAAAAAACGGAAGGGGGGGGGGGGATGGTGAAAAAGAGTAGGAACTGATAATAAAACCAGGGTCAAGAAACCTACAACATTCTCTGAGTGTGCAGGTATTATAGAATTATACAGTAATACCTTGTGCATCAACCCAACAATAAGCTATTTTTTTAATGGAATCTACCAGGAACGTCATCTAATCCCTTCACCAGGGGGACTTTCTATTTTCCGCTAAAATTAGGGAAATGTAGGTACACAACCTTATCTTTCCAGTTCAAAAACAAAGCATTTCTTATACTTTGTTTATGGTCACCCTACAATACCAGTTTGTGGCCTTGCCCTTTGGCCTCTCATGTGCACCTTGGGTAATCACCAAGGTGCCTGCCCCAGTACTAGCACTGATGCTCTCTTGTTATATATCGAGGCAACCTCCTTTTGAGGGAACAGTCAATGTAGGCTCTGTCAGACAACATAACTGTCCAGACATTCTAACACAACATTCTATCGTTGTGAGACTTGTTTCAGACCAGATTGTATGAAGTTCGTAGGAGTTCTGCTCTGGAATTGTCAATTTCCTTTCTTCGTCGCAAGCTGTTGGACTGGGAAGGAAATCTGAGCCACCCTATCAGAAGAATCTCCTCTCTCAATCAATATCCAAGAGCTTTGGCTGATTTGCCCATCTCTTCAGCATTGAACCATCTTTTGGGGGTTATGTGACCCAGGCAATTCACTTGATGAACGCAATGAGGCAGCTACTGCGGAGAGAGGGTTCTGACCCTATTATCCAAGTTCACATTTCCTTTTGGAAATGGATATCCCCTACTTTATTGCTTAAATCACCAGTGTGCTCTTGTTCTTTATGAAAACTGTAGTGTAATTATCACCTTTTATTGCATTTCAGAGCTGTGTTTAAACATTGACTTGCTACATGGTGCCATTGTTTTGCTCTTGGAAGATTTCAATATAGTGTTTATTGTCTGGCCTGACAAAGTTCAGGAAAACCGGATTAAAGTGGCTTAGATAACATGCACATTGGAAATTTGCCACCAGTAATAAGTGGGAGGGAGGAGGCTCATTTCATAAGAGAGAGGTGTTTCACTTTTACAGCAGGTAAACATAAACTCTCTTCTGGATCAAAATGCTCTGATCACCACACTTAATTTCCAAGATCTGATCTCATATTTGTAAAAGACAAATTTGGTATTTTGATTTTGCATATGTAGTTGTCTCTCACGAGATGATGTATGTAAGGTATTCAGAATGGCACCAAATGGGTCTAATACTGCCTTTTTTTCATTAGATTATGAACCATGTTGGGTACACTCCGCCTATTGCCTGTGTGGTCACTAGGACAGAAAGTAAGGGGTAATTTTAAGTATGCCAAACCAAAAACTTTTTTACTTCGCTTTTAATTGCATGGAGAAGGATTCGAATCTTACTGCTATCCTGGGTTCAGTTAAAGGCTGCTCATGGCGTTGTGTTCTATTGCAAAAATGCAAGTCTATCTGCCACGGTTTGTGGGTTAGGGGGTCCCATTTGCACCTTGTTACATGTTGCGCCCTAAATGTGGGTATAACCTGGTGCAAAGAGGTGAGTTAGCCTTTAAAGAAATTGGCCTTCACTTCCTGTCTTGCTGACAGGCGGTTTTACCGGACAGAAAGTAAAGGGAAGGGAATGCCCAAAAGTCAGCAGATTTTGGATTCATGTCTACAATATCCTATATTCCCTGACAGGTAAAAATATTTAAAAATAAAAAACCCACAACAGGCTTTGTTGAAGCAACCAATTCTAGAGGCTCAGACATCTGAGAAGACATCTCTTTTGTGTTTCTAGCAGCCCATATTGCGATAACTAGGTCATGGAATACTCCCACTATCTCGTTTGACATGATTAAGATCAAACTCTTTTGGATAGTGGTCAACAAGAAACTCTTGGCCATCCTGGCTCCATGCACACTGGGCTTACATCACTGGGCTCACATAGGAAGTAAACCTTGATGGGTTTTACGTCCTCTTTTTTTACCTGCAAAGGTAAAGCAGAATGGGCTACTATGCATCGCATAATAGCCCATTATGGGGTTGATTTACTAAAACTGCAGCATGCAAAATCTGGTGCAGCTCTGCATAGATACCAATTAGCTTCCAGGTTTTATTCTCACAGCCTAATTGAACAAGCTGAAGTTAAAAGCTGAATGGTTATTATGCACCGCTGCAGTTCAGTGTGTGGACCACTTTTAGTAAATCACCCCCTCTGTGTCACTTACCTGGAAACGAAGCCTGTGATGTCCCCGCTGGCTGGAAGCGTCCATCTTCACCCCTCTTCCTTTCGGGGCTGTGGTCTCCGGCTCTGTGACTGGCTGGAGTCACGTGACGTCATTCCAGCGCATGCTCACGGGAGCCGACAGTCACTTCATGATCCCTTTAGAAACGGCACAATCGTGCCCTTTCTAAAATGCGCATGCACTGATGACGTCGGCGCACACGTATATAGTAAATATATCCTAAACCGTGCAGGTTTAGGAGTTATTTCCAGCACCTACAGGTAAGCTTTAATATAGGCTTACCTGTAGGTAAAAGTGGTTGTACAGAGTTTACAACCACTTTTAAAAGATGTCTGTTCTCTTGGGAGTAAAAAATGCTCATATAGAGCATTTTTTGTACAAAGTCTAGACAAGTTTAGAAGAATTTTACGTTTTTTCTGCCAGGGAGCTCCAATCAGAAACACTGATTTCCTGCCTCTAAACGTTGAGCTCAAAATCTGCCTGTTATCGTCCTAATGTGCATGGACACATAGGATAACATTGAGTTGCTTCTACAGGCAGAACACAAAACTCCTGTAGAAGCAACGTTTTTGATTCTCTTTTTTGGATAATTGCCTGCGGTCAATTAAGACAATCAATGGGTGGAGCCTGTGATCTTTAGAGCTACTATTTATTTCAAAGTTTTATGTCTGTAATGTGATTATGACTAAGGCCTTATAGGCTGAAAAGCGTCAACTGACTTAATCTGCGTTTGTTCACTGTGGCTATTCAAGAAAATTAAGAAGAAAATGAAGAACGTCATACAGTAGAGAAGAATGTCCGCATTCACAACTTTCAACCACATCCTTAACGTCAGTTGTTCCCCATAGATCCACCTCCTAGCTATGACTTTCCGAACTTTTGGGGAGTACTCAAGAAATTAGCCCATCCAATGTGGGCCAAGCTTTAAAATGTTTAATCAAGGCGACTTCTGCCATCAGGAAGTCGGAGCATCTGTTTGTCATTCCAGGTGGAACATAATGATTTTACGTATTCCAGCAAGATTATTGCATCTTGGTTGGTAAAGCTCATCTCCTTGGCCTACAAGTTGAAAGGGTTGGCTGTGCCAGAAGAATCATGGCACTTTTCACTAGAAGGGTCTCGACTTTGAGAGTGGCAGCAGGCCGAGTGTCTGAAACTATCTGCAAGGCAGCTACGTGGGCACCAAAATATTCATATTCATGGCTTAATGACAGTCGAGTTTGGCAGAGGCATCCTGGCTTCCGTTTTTTTAGTCAGAATTGAGGAGTGTGTAGCATTATCCCTCCCCTGTTTTGGCTAGTTAGTTCCCAGCTGTGCTGACATGGAGCCGTCACTGAAAATTTAAACAGAAAATTGAATTCAAATACTTACCGTAATTTTCCTTTCCTGATAAGCTCCATGGCAGCGCAGATCCCACCCAGCTTGGTAGGACTAGTTACAGAACGCCGAGGCTGTAGGTGGGCTCAAATTTATATGAGTTAAGTCCTTGAGGCATTGGGGGGCGGAGCCTATACCCAGCTGTGCTGCCATGGAGCTTGTCAAGAAATGAAAATTACGGCAAGTATTTAAATTCAATTTTCTGTTTTTGTTGCCAGCGGTTTAGACATTAATGGCTGTGTGTTGAGTTATTTTGAGGGGACAAAAAATTTACACTGTTATACAAGCTGTACACTCACTACTTTACATTGTAGCAAAGTGTCATTTCTTCAGTGTTGTCACATGAAAAGATATAAAATATTTACAAAAATGTGAGAGGTGTACTCACTTTTGTGAGATACTGTACATTTAAGAGAGCATCAGGCATAATGTTTAGGGTTGAAGATGTGTAAAACCTGGTTCACACCTATGCAGGTTGCAGTTTGCATATTCCAGGTGCATTTTGCGTTTTTCAATACATGTTTTTGATCCATTGAAGTCTATTGTACAAAAAAACAGAAAAAAGTCCCTGGCCCTTTCCATAAAATGCACAGATGTGAACTATATCCATAGTAAACCATTTTAAATGGACTGTAGTTTGTTTCTGCAAAACTGAAATCGCACTAAAAAATGCATAGGTGGGAACATAGGCGTGCACAAGGGGTGTGCCTGGGCACACCCTAATCCTGGAGTTGGCAACCCATCAATTGTGAGCAGGTGACAGGTAAGCTGCGTTCATTACTTGCCGCCCCCCAGAACCTGGACAGGATAAGCGGCTGGAGTGGAAATTAATGGACCGATCTGTATTTTCTTCTGCAGCAGTTGAAAGTAGGCTTCTCCTCCTCTTCCTCTCGCCAATATTCAGCTGCCACTGGAGGAAAATACAGGGGATTGGTACCAATGTATGCCACCCCTCTTGTCCCAGTTACTTTTCTTTCTGCTGCCCAGGTCCCCCTGTGTGCTCACCTGCTCCCCCCCCCCATTGTTTTAGGATGATGAGTGGGGAAGAGGCCGGTTAATATGTCACAAATGCATATGTGTTGGGGCTTTGAGGTGTACACCCTAATACAATAGGCTGCGCACATCTATGGGTGGGAACCAGGCTTAAGAGCCTGTGTTGATGGGCTTTTGGATTGTGTTGATGGCTGCAGTTTGAGATGCTTAACATCATTCAGAATTTAATGATTAGCGTTTCCATAGACTTGTATGGTAATGCAAATCTGTTTGAAGTGAACAAAAGGCTATCAATCCGGGCTGTGTAGTCTCTTCAAGTTATCAAGTGATCCAAAGGACCCCTTTACCTGTTCACTGTATGCTAAACAGATTGTAATGTTGCAAGGTTAATTTACTTCCCCTTTGACTTGGTTTGCGTGACCATGGTTGGAACATTCAACTAACTTTCTTTGGAGGACCAATGTGGTTTATTCAATGTTGTCTGCAAAGGAGTGTGCAATAGTGACAATGTAATACGAGGGGTGTTCAAGTCAAACCGGGACTTTTAAATTTTACAGGTATAAAAAGGGATGATAGCGTGGTGGTACTACATGCAGTAGCAAGTGACAAGTGTGTTCTATTACTGATAGGCGGCGCACATGTCACGGGCCAGTCCAGAGACAGTTAATCAAGATGGCAGACAACAGTGTTAGTGCGTGCATGGATCAGTGTGTAGTGACTACGTTTCTTGTGAACAAAGGTGTAAAACCCGCAGATATCGACAGAAGACTTCAAGCACAGTATGGTGATGAAACGCTCAGCTGCAGTAGGACATTTGAATGGTGTCCGTACGTCTGTCAGTGATGATCCTGGTCGTGGTGGTCTCCAGCCCACAGCAATCATTCCTGTACACAATCATTCACAAACATTTGCATTTTTGAAAAGTTGGACCCCCTAAATAAGTCCCTTGAAGCATTTCAGCACTGGTAACGAAGGGAAGCAGGCCATCCTAGGATAGTTCAGGCGTATGGACAAATTTTTCTATGCCAAAGCTCTCCAGGCATTCCAGGCTGGGATAAGTGTATAAATGTAGCAGGGTAGGATGTTGAAAAATGCATGTAGTTTT
The DNA here is from genome assembly GCA_037952925.1 of Lithobates clamitans. Lineage (NCBI taxonomy): Eukaryota > Metazoa > Chordata > Amphibia > Anura > Ranidae > Lithobates > Lithobates clamitans. The sequence continues at coordinate 220,943 of JBBGZY010001048.1, forward strand.
CACTCCTTGAAATTTGTTCTTTTATTATATAAACTCAAGTCCCAGTTTGACTTGAATGCCCCTTGTGTGTATATGTATATATACTGTATATACAGTGTCTGTGCACTTGGGGGTGGGTAGCTGGGCACCCTTCTTATTCTTAATTCAGGGACCCAAGTTATGCCAATAGGCAAGGTTGTGGGCCCAGTGAGCTTCCCCACTTACAGTTTGTAGGGCCAACAGGCCAGAACGATTAGCAGACTACCCAGAATCTGAAAAATATTTCTCAAAAAGGGTGGAAAAGGGAATACAAAAGAGAACCATTAGTGCAATGTTATATGGCCAACACACAGTATATATTTCAGAGCATAAACGGGAGGGTATTCACTATGTACTATGCATAAAGTGTGTTAAAATGGGCACAATGGCTGACAATGCGGTATGGTTGGGAGGCAGGCACAGCGCATTGGTTTACATCTACTTTATCATTGACACAAAGAGGCACCTGGCGATTTCCTTTTTTGCAGTTTCCTTCCAGAAACACCCAGAATAGTGAATGCAAGACTTTTTTTTTCTGCACACTGAATTGGCGCCAGAAACTTCTAGCTTGGGTGCAGCACCTGGCAGCGAAGTCCATGCCAACTCTTTTAAGGATGATGGTGTTGTAATTACTAGGCACCTGAGCCCCGTAAATCTGCAATTTTCTCTTTATGAAAGTCATTATTTTAATGAGTGGTTAATCGTTAGTCATGTGCTTGAGGAAGAATAATACAGCTTTTATTCAATAAAAATATGCAGCAACAGCAGTCTGTGGCTTCTGTACAGTGTTTAGTTAAAAAATATCTTACCTAATATCAGTCCCTTCACAAGTGGAAAATTCCTCACCCATACCTGTTTCTTTACTTTCATTGCACTAGTCTAGAGGGATTACATTTTTGGTAGACTTCTTTAAAATAAAAAAAAATAAATAAATAAAAAAAAAGGCCAAAACCTATAGAAAGCAACCAAATGGAAAAGATCTATGCTCTGCAGTAGTATACAGCTTTTGCAGCGGTAATTGCCAAACGTTTGTGGACAACTGGCTATCACATCTACATGAACTTGTTGGACACCCATTCCAAAGCCCTGTCCATTATTATATGGACTTGTCCCCTCCATGGTGGCTATAACAGCTTCCACTCTTCTAGTAAAGATTTTGGAGTGTGTTTGTGGGAATTTCTTGGCATTTAGCCCAAAGAACATCGGAGAGACCAGGTGCTGATGTTGGGCGAGAAGCTGGAAGTTTGAATTACAATTTATTCCAAACAATCAGTAGGGTTGAAGTTAGGGCTCTGTGCAGGCAACTCTAGTTGCTCAGTACTAAACCCACCAAACTATGTCTCTATGCACCCAACTTTGTGCAGAGGGGCACAGACATTCATGCTAGAACTGAAAAGTGTTTTTAGAAGACTAGAAGCACGCAGTTGTATAACATCTCTGTATGCTGTAGCGTGAATGACCACCCTTCACTGGTAACACTTGAACCCAATAATTTGTAGCTGTCCTGCTGCAAGGGGGCTGCTCAGTTGGCATGATGGCCATTCACAGAAGGCTTTGCAATAAATGCAAAGTGCTCTGTGATTGGATGAAGTTGAGATCATGACATCACCTCTCCACAGAGAACACCTTGTATTCAATGAAAAAAATGCAAGGCATTGTGTGAATGCCATCCATGCTGAGAGCGTACTTCCTTGAGATTATTATGCAGCAGAGCACAGGATCCAGAAGACATACTTTTTTTTTTTTTTTTATCTTTTTATTAAGTGGCATACGCATGCTTACATTGGGCCATGCAATAAGCTCAATACCTGTTACCCAGGTTCAAAGTATATTAGGAAAGGTCTGTATTCACAGCTTCCACACCCTTTCCTTTCTGCAGTCTTAATGTCCTCAGTTGGCAAATCCAAGAGGCGGAGAGTTAATGCAAGAAGAAACTCGCATACTGCAGATAATTAACCTTTATTAAAACATTAAAAGGTATAATATTACATAAAAAAAGAGTAACTCTAATACAGTAAAACCTTGGTTTGAGAGCATTTTGCAAGACAAGCAAAATTTTGACTTGATATACAAGCGATGTCTTGATATACAAGTAGCATCATGTCACAACTGAGTATAAAAGAGAAGAGAGGCGCCTCTAAGTGTAGCAATACAGTTACATTTAATGAAGGAACAATATTTAGAAACTCACATGGTTGATGATTAATATAGGCACATCTAAGTATGCAGGCTTCTGGGGTAAAGCTGTCCACATAGACCATCCTCCTCACTTCCATTGACGTCACCCCTTCCATGCTGCGTTCCACGAGCAGTTCAAGCTTCAGCTTACTGCAGGGTAGTCTTCCCGGTCACGATTGCAGACTGACAGCGTTGAGAGCCAGTGGTGAGGAGGATGGTCTGTGTGGACTGCTTTACCCCGGATGCCTGCATACTTAGATGTGTCTTTTTTAATCATCAACCATGTCAGGGCCGTCTTTAAGGTGGGGCAAACAGGGCAGCTGCCCCGGGCCCAATCATTGTTATGGGGCCCAAAGCAGCTGCCCCTTGAGCCCGCGTCACGGAAGGAGAAGTCGGCCGCATTTGCCGATTCTGCTCCTCTAGTCCTGACTACAGCCCTGTCACGGCGGAGTGATCCGTCCCATGTCTTTCTCTCTCACCTGCCTGCTGTGAAGGAGAAGGGGAGAGCCACACAGGCTCAACTTATCTCAGGTGAGACCCACATACAGGACACACACCGGGCGGGCACCTGAACGCCAACACTGCCGGGAGGAGAGCACAGTGTTCCTCACTACTGTAACTATTGTCACTCCTGGGGCTTTCCATTCTATGTCTCTACAATAGGAGGGGCCCCTGGACTGGAAGTAGTAGTGTCCCTCTATGGAGGGGCCTCTGGACTGGAGGTAGTATTGTCCCTCTATGGAGGGGCCCCTGGACTGGGGTAGTGGTGTCCCTCTATAGAGGGGCCCCTGGAGTGGAGATAGTAGTGTCCTTCTATGGAGGGGCCCCTGGACTGGAGGTAGTAGTGTCCCTCTATGGAGGGGCCCATGGACTGGAAGTAGTAGTATCCCTCTATGGAGGGGCCTCTGGACTGGAGGTAGTATTGTCCCTCTATGGAGGGGCCCCTGGACTGGGGATAGTAGTGTCCCTCTATAGAGGGGCCCCTGGAGTGGAGATAGTAGTGTCCTTCTATGGAGGGGCCCCTGGACTGGAGGTAGTAGTGTCCCCCTATGGAGGGGCCCATGGACTGGAGGTATTAGTGTCCCTCTATGGATAGGCCCCTGAACTGGAGGTATTAGTGTCCAGCTATGGAGGGGCCCATGGACTGGAGGTAGTAGTGTCCCTCTATGGACAGGCCCCTGAACTGGAGGTATTAGTGTCCCTCTATGGAGGGGCCCATGGACTGGAAGTAGTAGTATCCCTCTATGGAGGGGCCCCTGGACTGGAGGTAGTAGTGTTCCTCTATGGAGGGGCCCCTGGACTGGAAGTAGTAGTATCCATCTATGGAAGTAACAGTCTCCAAGGAGTGGCTCCTCAACTGAAAATAGCAGTCTCTCTTTGGTGGGCCTCCATAGGGAGACTGCCACCTCCAGTCCAGGGGCCCCCATCATAGGAAGACCGCTACCTCCAGTCCTAAACCTCTTCATAAGGAGACTGCTACCTCCAGTCCAGGGGCCCCTTTATAGGGAGATTGCAACGTTCAGTCCAGGGGAACCTCCATAGAGAGATTTCCACATTTACTTCTAGCAACCAATGAGTAAGTGGCAATGATTAACAGTAAGCAATAGCAACCCATCAGTGAGCAGTAATGATGTGCAGTAACCTGTAGCAACCAATCAATGAGTGGTATTGATGTGCAGTAACATCTAGCAACCAATCAGCAAGCAGAAATCGCAAATAACTGCCCGATCTGCTGCAGTAAACTGAGTCTTTTTTTTTTGTCTGGCTACTATTTTTATTTTATGTCTCAGATCAGTTGGAGAGAGAAATTGCATGGGGGGCCCAAGAAAATGTTTGCCCAGGGTCCAATCGGTATTAAAGACAGCCCTAAACCATGTGAGTTGCTAAATGTTGTACCTTCATTAAATGTAACCATTTTGCTACACTTAGAAGCTCCTCTCTTCTATTTTATACTCTGGATTTTGCTTCTAATCCCCTTGTGGAGGATTCCATTTGTGGATGGACATTTTATGGTTACACAACCTATCACATTGCTGTAATCTTTTTATATGGACTATAAACTGGAGGACTTATGAATAAATGGTTGTGGAATGCATCATTGTAGTTTCCATTATTAAGTATGGGGAAATTCGCTTTGATATACGAGTGCTTTGGATTACAAGCATGTTTCCCGGAACGAATTATGCTCACAATCCAAGGTTTTACTGTATACAATAATCTCTTTGGATCAGTACAAAATGTGTAATGTCACAATCACAGACTCTGTCTATGCATTTCATCTATCAGGTGCCCCAATGCAAGTTTCTGTGGAGGAACCAGCAGGTTAGCATGTATCCGACTCACACGGAAGGGTCAGATAACAGCAGCATCCATACCACTTCAAGATGCCACCCTCTAGAGCAGGGAGAATAAGGCGTCTTCCTTTACAGGCTTCCGCACGTTAACATTTTTTTTTTATCAAAGCGATAGGGTCACTTTAATGTTAACTACTGATTGGCCCTGCATGGGTGAGGGCTAATCTTCCCAGCTGGGATATGGACGACAAATAAAAATAAAAAAACTTACTTCAGACATACTTTATTTTCTTTAATCCAATGCCGCGTACACACGATAGGATTTTCCGACAACAAAATCCATGGGATTTTTTCCGACGGATGTTGGCTTAAACTTGTCTTGCATACACACGGTCACACAAAGTTGGTCGGAAATTCCGAACGTCAAGAACGCGGTGACATACAACACGTACGGCGAGCCGAGAAAAATGCAGTTCAATAGCCAGTGCTGCTCCTCTGCACGATTCCGAGCATGCGTGGAACTTTGTGCGTCGGAATTGTGTACACACGATCGGAATTTTCGACAACGGATTTTGTTGTCGTAAAATATGAGAACCAGATCCCAAATTTTGTGTGACAGAAATTCCTATGGAAAATGTGTGATAGAGCCTACACACGGTCGGAATTTCCGACAACAAGGACCCAATAACACATTTTCCATCGGAAACCGTGTGTACGGGGCATTATACTGATCTAGAGAGTTTTACAAACATTCCTTAGAAAACTAAAAATTAAAAAGTGGATTTTACTTTAAAGGAGAAGTCCAGCCTGAGCTCATTTGGCTGGGCTTCTCTTCTGGGTCACAGGATTGCAATTCGTTTTTCACTCCTCTGACCCGTTTTCAGTGGAGAGCGGTCTGAAGTCCGCTCTCTGCTGCCGCCACCAAGATCAGTCCAGGCAATGCGTCGTCCCGATTCAGGAAGTCGGGATACGCCAGCTGCCTTGACTGATGGCAGTCTCAGCCTCTCAGCGAGCCGCTGAGACAGCCGCTCCCCTCCACAGCTCAATGAACCAATGAGCGTGGAGGAGCAGAGAAGGAGAGATGCTGATTGACAGGCAGCAGCTCCCCGTTCGGGGAAGTGAGAAAACCGAGCCATCGGTGGCTTGGTTCTCAGTGAAGAGGCAGCAGGGAACAGATGCAGCATCGGTCCAATGCTGCATCCACCTAGGTAAGTATGAATCTTAAAAAAAAAAAAAAAACACAAAAAAAAAAAAACCATACTTCTCTTTTAATACTCCCATTCAAGGCCACAAGATGTCCCGGGTTGAATGACGGCCAGCGTCATTCAGACCACTGCCTGTGAACTGTGAGGCTGTCATAGACAGTACTCCTGGACCGAGTGGTGCTCATTCTTTTCCAATTTCTGGAGGAGGAAGGATCTGTGATGTCATCAGACTAAAGTAAAAACTACAGGACCATTTGTCTACCAGGGCAATTTTTTTTTTTGCACACGTTAAAATCTGCATTGTTTGCTAGAAATTAGTTTAATCACTTCAGCCCCGGAAGGATTTACCCCCTTCCTGGCCAAGCCATTTTTTGCAATACGGGACTGCGTCTCTTTAAATGAGAATTGCGCAATCGTGCGACGTTGTTCCTAAACAATATTGATGTCTTTTTTTCCCCACAAATAGAGCTTTCTTTTGGTGGTATTTGTTTACCTCTGTGATTTTTATCTTTTGCGCTATAAACAAAAGAAGAGCGACAATTTTGAAAAAAAACACATTTTTCTTTCACTTTTTGCTATAATTAATACATATCACAAATTGAAAAAAAAAAAAGTCTTCATCATGTTAGGCTGATATGTATTTTTCTACATATTTTTGGTAAAAAAAAAGAAAATTGCAATAAGCGTATATTGATTGGTTTGCACAAAAGTTATAGCGTCTACAAAATAGGGGATAGATTTGTGGCATTTTTTTTTTTTTTTACTAGTAATGGTGACGATCTGCGATTTTTATCGGGACTTCAACATTACGGCTGACAGATCAGACACTTTTGACACATTTTTGGGACCATTGACATGTATACAGCGATCAGTGCTATAAAAATGCACTGATTACTGTATAAATGTCACTGGTGGGGAAGGGGTTAACACTAGGGGGCGATCAAAGGGATTAAATGTGTTCCCTTACCATGTGTTCTAACTGTGGGGGGATGGGACTGACTTAGGGAGTAAACCGATCTTTGTTCCTATATACTAGGAACACACGATCTGTCTCCTCTCCCCTGACAGGATAGGGATTTGTGTGTTTACACACACAAATCCCCGTCCTTGCTCTGTCAGGAGCGATTGCAGGTGCCCGGACCTTCAGAGCCCTATAAAAGTGATCATTTTTACTTAAAAACCATTTGCCAGTCCCAAACATTTGATACCAAGTTGGCTTTAACCCCTTGAATACAAGATGTTTATAAAAGTACCTTGTTTGACAATGGGTTTAATTATATGTATAACGCATAACTCCCAACTGTCCCTGATTTGGAGGGACTGTCCCTGATTTGGAGCAATGTCCCTCTGTCCCTCGTTCCTCCTCATTTGTCCCTCATTTTGGCCTGATCAATATAGATGTATATAAAATGCACTTTTTATCTATCAAAAAGTGTTTCCCAGCGCTAAACCTTTCATCTGATTTCTAAATTGCTGCATTTGTAAATTCCAAAAGCCAATATAAAGGAATAGTAGTGGTAAAAAAAGCACTGGTGGGTTTAACCAATCTTGTTTTTTTTTAACAATTCTCCTTTAAGGGGGTGTGGCAAGGGGTGTGTCCTATGCCCTGCATAATTTTGCTGATAGGTGTCCCTCATTCCCATCTCAAAAACTTGGGAGGTATGATAAAGCCATTTCTCCCTCTATTCCAGTTTAAATCTTGTTACCATTCTATTTATTTGCGTCACACCTTCATCCTCTCCATAGTTATTCTTTTGTGATTTTTCCAGCTTTTATCCCACTCTGTCATCGAGATCTGTGTAATGTCATTTTCCTTTCGTGATGTTATTGAAAAGTTCTTCTAAAAATAGCAAAAAAAAAAAAAAAAAAAGGAGGAAAAACAAGAGGCCTCGTACACTCCCCTTGCGATGGTTTTGCTTCTCAATGAGGCGTGATACTCTTTATCAGTGGCGTATTTGAGGCGATCTAGAGTGACATCTGTGATAAGTTGTGGAAGTTTTTACTTCCTGAACGCTCTGATGAAGAACAAAGAACCTTTGCTGCAATATGTATTGCCAGGATTTTTTCCTTTTCCTATTTTTATCTTTTTATTTTTATTCAGGATACAAAGGGCCTGTCACAAATTCAAGATTTTTATTCTGAATACTTTTTTTAAAATATGAAGATCAGGTCAGGTTTTTTTTTTTTTTTTAAACTACTGCTGCTTCTTGGATTAATTACAAGTCCTTCAAAACTGTATCTAGAATTAGACCCAGATAGATGGAGGTTCAGGATTCAACCGAACCATTTTAAGGTTAGGTCTGTCCGCATCACATTGCAAGTTATGCCGCGTACACACGGTCGGACTTTTCCGACGGACGCCGATGGACCAAATCCGGCGGACAATCCGATCGTGTGTGGGCTTCACCGGACCTTCAGCGGACTTTTCCAGTCGCAAATCTGACGGACTTTAGATTTGGAACTTGCTTCAAATCTGTACGTCGTAACTCCGCCGGACCCAGAAATCCGCTCGTCTGTGTGCTAGTCCGACGTACAAAAACCGACGCTAGGGCAGCTATTGGCTACTGGCTATCAACTTCCTTATTTTAGTCCGGTGTACGTCATAATGTACAAATCCGTCGGACTTTGGTGTGATCGTGTGTAGGCAAGTCCGTTCGTTAGAAAGTCCATCGGAAGTCCGTCAAAAGTCTGACGAAAGTACGCTGGAAAGTCTGTCGGACCCATCCGGTCGAAAAGTCAGACCATGTGTACGCGGCATTAGAGTTTGAGCTGATTGTTACTGTAATAGGAGGTTGTTCCAGTATCCCACAATGGGAATATCCTGTGAGTGTAGTAAGACCAGAATAGGGGCCAGAACCGTGGTGAACATGAAGGATTTAGAGGATACACAAAACAATAGGGGTACAAACTGATGATTTTGAGAGCCCATAGCAAAACAAAATTGTTGATGTCCACAGAAGCTAGAAAATCTCCCCGATGAAGGGCAACTATGACAAACTAGGTGGATTCAACTCAGAACTTTTGAGTTTGAATGAAGACATTTAGAGCTTTCAGGTCCAAGATGGGGTAAATGCCTCCTTTGGGTTTCGGAACAGTGAAAAGGTTGGAGTAAACCCCTTGAAACATTTCAGAGAGAGCCATGTTATTAACTCCTTGGTTTAATAGATCTGCAAGAGCAACATGAAGGTCTGCTAGTCTGAAAAGAGTCACAGTCAGGTTGGATGACATAAATCGGGGCTGAGGGAGAGAGGTGAATTCTAGCTTGTAGTCCCTGGACACCATGTCACTTAACCAGGCATCCTCCGAGATGCTTTCTGACTAGGTGTCTGTAGACAGGGTCACTTGTGTAGCGCACCCCCTTAAGGGCCGCAAGTAATTGCGATCCCCCACCCTGCACAGCCAGGACACCAAATTTTCACAGTCACTTCAGAGTCAGAAAACAGTCCAGTACTTTGTTTTTTGTTTTATTGAGGGATTAGAACTTGGATAGAGATTGGAAAATTATGGGAGGCCCACTTGTTTTCAGAACAACTTTAGGGACAACTCTTCCTATATACAGTCCCCTGCTTCCTTATTTGCTTGCAGAACTCCACTGTCACATTGCTGAAAAATCTGACAAGGCACTTAGTCAGTATCCAGCATACATCCCTGTGGCTACTGATCCCAGCACCACCTCTTCAGGCACTGCCAGCCCGCCTGGCTTCAGCTGCCCCTTTCGCTAGCCCTTCTGGCTAACTTCTCCACAGTCCCCCAGACTGACATTCTCTCCACAGTCCTCCCAGACTGAACACCAGCCAGCTGACTCCTTGGGAGGTCTCCAAGATGTGCTGACCTGCTCCTACTGTCCTCTCCTTGCTCCCATGCCTCCAGGAAAGGGTTCCTCCATGTGTTGTGGGATCCTTCCAGCACCCGAGCCCCAGGCCCAAGGTCACCCTCCCCCAGACTAGGGGATGCCCTGCGAGTGCCTCCAACAGCCTCCTTAGCACCCTGCTGGGGTTTGGCTGAGCCCCTTATAAATATTCCAAGCAGCCCTTCCGGGCTTCCGCCCACTACATCTGGAAGCTTCTCCAAGGTTCCAGAAAACAGAGGGAGGCACCAGAAAAGCTACCTGATGAGTCATCCAGCCTCCCTGAATCACTCAACCCTGACCCAGATTCAACCCAGGCCTGGCTCTCAGCCTAGCCAATTTACCTACACTAACAGCTAACTATATACAACTATCACACTAGCTAGAGCAGGGGTCTCAAACTGGTGGCTCTCTAGCTGTTGCAAAACTACAAGTCCCATGAGGCATTGCAAGGCTGACAGTTACAAGCATGAATCCCATAGGCAGAGGCATGATGGGACTTGTAGTTTCAAAACAGCTGGAGGGACGCCAGTTTGAGACCCCTGAGCTAGAGGGTGCTACACTCACCCCCTCCTACAAAACAGCCTTTCCCCGCGGCTGGGGAAAAAAAAGTACACAAATAGCTCCTGTGCCCAGGAGCAAGGGCATCCCATAAAAAAACAAAGGAGGGGAAAAGGGGACTAACTTGGACAGGGCTATGTACAAATAAATTAGCAAGTATCAAAAATAGACATTTCTCTTTTTTTTTTTTTTTTTTTAAACACATATGTACATCACATAACATATATACATCCTAGCTTTAGGTCCCTGCAGTTAACTCACCAAAGTATAAACACTTTATTGAGCTGGAGCACCACCCCCTAGGAGGGAAGCCCTCCCAGCAAGCTGGAAAATGTACAGTCCATCACGAAGCAGGGTGAACAACGGTCCACAACCATACCTGCAGAACAGAACAAGGAAAAGAAACACATTCCTAGCCCAAGAGAACAGGGGAAGGCACCAGAAGAGCTACCTGATGAGTCATCCATCCTCCCGAAGTCACTCAACCCTGACCAAGATTCAACCCAGGTCTGGCTCTCAGCCAAGCCAATTTACCTACACTAACAGCTAACTATATACAACTAGCACACTAGCTAGAGGGTGCTACACTTGGTTGCCCCTTTAACCATATGCCGACTGCGCTATAGCTGAAAGACGGCTACAGCGCAGTCGTCTAGTTCTGAGAGGGCATCTATTGACATTCTCCCAGAACCCCGTCTCCTGCTCGCCTTTGGGACATTCACTGGGTGTGCTCTGTGATCAATGTAAAGGGCCAATCACAGCAGCCCTTTACCATGTGATCAGCTGTGTCCAATCACATCTCATCACATGTAAACAAATGCCGGTTATCTGCATTTCCTTTCCTCAGCGCTGTCACTGTGTGAGGCAAAGAAAGCCAGTTATTGGCTATCCAGGGGACATTAATACTGATGAGCAGGACACTGATCATAAGTGCAGACCCATCAGTGCCATTCAGTGTCCATCAGTGCCCATCAGTGCCGCCTTATCAGTGCAACCTCATCAATGCCTCCTTATCAGTGCCCATCAGTGAAGCTTATCAGTGCAGCTTATCAGTGCCCATCAGTGCAGCCTCATCAGTGCCCATCACTAAAGTCTCATCAGCGCACATCAGTGAAGAAGTAAAATTACTTATTTACAAAATTGTATAACAGAAGCAGAGAAAAAAATGTTTCTTCCCAAAATTTTTGGTCTTTTTTCATTTGTTTAGCAAACAATAAAAAAAAACAGTGGTGATTAAATACCACCAAAAGAAAGCTCTATCTGTCTTAAAAAAATGATAAAAAATTTCATACAAGTACAGTGTTGCATGACTGCACAATTGTCATTCAAAGTGCAACAGCACTGGAAGCTGAAAATTGAACTGGGCAGGAAGGGGATGAAAGTGCCCAGAAGGTTAAAGAAGATTTCCTCTTTAAATCTTCCCATAAAAGGGAATGATTTCATATCCTTCCTGGCAAGATAGTATATAAGCTTGGAGTGGATCTTAGCTCAGGGAGTCCAGGCTGGCCGATGGGAAGAGAAGAACCAAGAGAGAGATGAAGTAAGGACTTATTCTTACATTGCTACCCCAGGGATGGACATCCCTTCTACTGGGCACAGAAGGTACAATTTTTGCAAGACAGAAGACTATTGCTGATTGACATGGAAATGATTTCACTGAACTGTTATAGGACTAGCTTAATAAAGGCTTGGACCAAGCCTCTGGCTGTTTTAAATGTCTGAAGTGGATCCATAGTATCTTTGTTGCTGTGAAGTGGGATAGCACCCTGTTAAGCCTATGCTAGACTCTGCATCTCATGAGAAAAATCTATTGAGAAGTAGGAACTAACTCTGTGCAGACCTGGTTGGGCTAGGAGATGGTGGTGGGCATTGTAGCTCTATCCTGCAACCATGTGAAAAACATCGGGCCTGATGCAAGGAGAGGCCTCAGCTGGAAGAGTGTCGTTACTACAGGTGACCAGGAATATGATGAGTGGGTGTACAGGGCACTTCCTGTTTCAGGCACTCCATACATGCACAGGTGGGGGAGCAATTATGTACTGAGAGGACTGTGGGCAGCCTGGACGTTGGGCCTTAGTCTGCCGTGTTTTAGGCAGGTCCCTGGCGGAAAGCATGTGGGTGATTCAGTCATGTTCTCCGACCTGCCCACACATATGTACAAAGACCAACATACAATTGTCTCACTTTCATAAGTGGGGACCTTCCTACATGCTGAAGAGGACTTGTCTGCAGGCTTGGAGAGTTTAGAGGCCCAAGGTTTGTGGTGGTACTGGGACCGTCCCTTAGGCTTTGCTTTTGCATAAGAAGCATGGGAGAAAGGAAAATAATTATTTTTGGCTTCAGAGGCAGGAGAAGATCTACCAATTTGAGGCTTAGGGTTCTACCACCAGTATTGTTCTGAATGGCTTTATTCATCAAAGCTCCAAAAAGATGTTCACCATTAAAAGCCATGCACAGCAAGTATTTTTTACACTGCTATTCTGCAAACCAACATTCAACCAGAGAGGTCTTCGTATTTTAACTGACAGGAGACTGATTTGGGAGATGAAGCAGATAACATCAGTCAAACCATCCACACAGTAATGTAGAGCTGAGGGCACATGCTCTAAGCCAGTGATGGTGAACCTTGGCACCCCAGATGTTTTGGAAGTACATTTCCCATGATGCTCATGCACTCTGCAATGTAGTTGAGCATCATGGGAAATGTAGTTCCATAACATCTGGGGTGCCAAGGTTCGCCATCACTGCTCTAAGCGCTCCATAATGAAATGACCAGTTAGGACTGTAGTTGGGTCATTAGCCTTAGCCTGAGTCCATCCTGCTAAAATCTGACAGACCAAGATAACCACTATAACAGGTTGCATAGTGGGCCTGCAAGTGACAAAAGGGATTTGGAAAGCATTTCCAAACATTTGTTGGTTGTATATTTCAACAGCTGGAGTCAGTGTTTTATTTGGGTGAGATATCACCAGATCCACAATGCAAATGGACCATTCTTATGGACCTCTTCAAAAAGATATCGATCAGCAAAATGCTTGGGAGGAGAAGATAATTGTCAGGATCTTCCAAGTCACCGTAGAGAACAAACAAAAAAATACTACATGGTTGCAGTAAACTCCCCCCTGGATAAAGCAGAGGAGGGGGCCTCACTTGATAGACTTTTGGACACCAGGTAACATCTTGGTTTATTCATAACAAGCTGCATAAGCAGGAGGGATTTAATGGCCAGGGGTGACCAGATTACTGTATTCGGAATAAAGGATTAACTGATATGTTAACAGCAAGTCCCCTGAAGATAGGTGCAAAGGTGGAAAAGAGCTGCCTCATGTTGAAGAAAAAGGGCAGGAAGACACCAGAGAGTGCGCATGTTGCTCTCCAGCTGATGACGCAACAATCATTTTTTAGCTGTAATTAGCGTAATACCGCTTTCTGTGGCGACTGATACCAAAGTGCAGTAGCTCCCAATCTTTAGCTCCATGTGGCCTACTAATAAGTGCCACGGCTCTCTGCCTGAAAAGTGCTCCACGGCTAATTAACGCCGTACCTGAAAAACTGGATACAGCCGATGGCAGAGCCCAATGCCTAAGGGACACATTCCAGGCTCCAAGGCGGCACTAAGGTTTTGCCTTTTCTCAGGCGCGAAAAGACAACCCCCTCCTAGGACACTAGGAAAAAAAAAGCATGCTGGGAGGGGTTGAAACATGCTGGGAGGGGTTATACCTGGCTGGACGATAGTTTTTTCCCTTCCTGGTGGCAGTATAACCCAATCATATTAGAATATCTAATGATCCTGTGTCCCTTAATGAACAATAAAAAAAAAAAATGATATATATATCTATATATATATATAGATATATATATACACACAGTATATTCACCTCTATATATTAAGTGGAAATCAGCAATTTAAAATTATTTACAATAAATGTATTCCTGGTCTTGTGTCATTCCTAGTGGAGACCATTTGGTAGATGTTTAGAATGAGCATTTGCTGGGGTGGCCTGTGCGATGTGCCCGGACAGGAGCCTAATAAAGGGGTACTGGACCCAACCCAGCTGGAGGTAATGGCTTTATAGGCGTCTTCCCTTTTTCCAGGGAGGTTTATGTAACACCCGCCCCGGCAGGCCCGGGCTTGTCATGAAAACACCAAATCTTTAATAACATTATACAAGTTTTCCTGTAGTCCCAGTAACTATGTGTGTCACCAAAGGTGAGATCAGCAAAAAATGAGCTTACCAGACAAGAAACAGAAAAATCAGATGTGTTTAGCCTTCAATTCATTATGAGATCTGCAAAGCATTTAAAGCACAAGTTAGTATATATTTTTTTAAATCATCACAAGGGATGATGGTACTTACAGTCAATCAAAAGTGTCCCATGTGCTGGTTGCTGCTCTTTTTGTTCAAATGTTCGTTCCCCTGCCCCCACTCCCCATACCTCCACAGCGGTAATCTTCCTGTGCTGCAGGGGCTACCCTGTTTCCCCGAAAATAAGACCTAGCGTGATTGTCGGTGATGGCTGCAATATAAGCCCTACCCCCCAAATAAGCCCTAGTTAAAGTCCTTGTAGGTCTTATTTTCAGGGTAGGGCTTATTTTCGGGGAAACAGGGTAGGGCTTATTTTGGGGGTTGAGCTTATATTTCAGCCATCACCGACAATCACGCTAGGTCTTATTTTCGGGGAAACAGGGTAATACAAGTCACTGGACCTGCCCGCCTATTCCTCCCCTTCTCCATTCATAGGAGATGCACTATAGCTTCCTGCAATTAAAAAGCACTCTATGAATGGAGGACGGGCAGATGAATGAAAGGTCTGCCTCCTCCAGTCACCCTGTGACCAGGCCTAATCCTCAGCTAGGAATCAGAGGAAAGTATCAAACTCCTGCACAGTAGCATTAAACAAACAACTCATGGGAGGTTGGGCGGTTATGGTTTCCATCATTGTTCCTGGGCATAAATCTGACCATCTCTGGGTGTCTAATTATTGCTTGTGCTGACCCAGCTCCTGTGCCGCTCTCCTTACTTCTCGACATAACCTTTTATGAAGCAGCCAGTGGAGGAGTGTAGGGGATTACTACAGAGTGTCATTTCATTTGAGTCTCCTGGGGTTGCTGACATCACATCTCAGGGCTTTTGGATGTCTACAAGAGTGTGGCGTTTCAGGTAAATCACACACCCAACATATACTAAAATGTACATATAGTATTATGGAAAGATTTCCTAATGGAATTATTGGTCTGGTTAATGCAAAGAAATAGCACAGGAAGTAGGTTCTCTTATCCATTGTTACAGAAAGATCTTTAATGTATCTGCCTACAAATAGCAAAGTCTCAATACATTGTACTTATCTGGATATGGTCCAGCATACATCTGTCACTGATAGTACTCACCGAGGCCGAGATGCCGAGAGAGGTTCACCCTTGCGACTAAGCGCAGTCCGCCCCCTGGAGGTAATACAGGGAGGGAACGGCACAAAGAGGCACAGGCTACCCCAAAGGACTGTGGGTGACTTGCTTGAGGGGTCTTGGTAGAGAAGAGCCGCTGTGCAGGTACTGGTAGGCAGAGGTGCAAACTGGAAACAGCAGGTAGAAAGTCCAGAACCAGGCTGAGGGTCAAACACAGTAACAGTGATATTGAGCTGCAGGGTTTGCAGAGTGGTATTTCAAGATACGGGGAGTCCAGGTGCAGGCAGGAAGTCAGGCTAGGAGACAGGAGATAGTCCAGGTAACAGGCCGAGGGTCAAACACAGGAGACTGGTGGGAATCCGATAAACAAGCTGAGGTCAGGTCCAGGAGAGAAGCAGAGGAATCCAATGGCCTTTTATAGGCTGCCCAGAGGATCACGTTGGGTGTGCGCTAGTGCGCATGTGCGAGCGCCGTAGCGCCGGACCGCGAATGCGCATGCGCCGTTCCGCCGTTCCGCCGTGCATTCGCGAAAATATGCGGTCGGAAAAGAATGAAAGGCTTCTTCTGACAACATCCGACCTGTTTTTGTTTCGACCCAGCCTCTGTGTTTTTCTTGAAACAAGATCCAGATGCATAGCCATTCAACTGGGTGCTGCGCTTTTGTCTCTTTAAGTCAACAAGAGTGACCCCGAACTTCGAATGTATGCTGGACCCTTTTCAGATAAGTACAATCCATAGCCATTTTTCTCTTTGTAATTTGCCACACTGAATATCATTCTTGAATGACGGATTTGATTCTAGAGAAGAGGTCCCCTTGTTGAGAAGGTCATGGGCCAGTCTAGAATCCAAAGGCTAGAGCCTGGGCCTAGAGAGTGCCATCCAGGGGCGGACTGACCATTGAGCCACTCGGGCACTGCCCGAGGGGCCTGGGCCACTAGGGGGCCCCATCAGGGTTGCCAGCCTTAGTAAAACCAGGGACAGTATGTATAAATCTGTGTTTTTTTTACATCTGTCTGTGTATACTGTGTGTACATGTATGTGTATACCGTGTGATTGTATACTGTATGTGTGTGTATACTGTGTGGCCCCATAATCTCTGATTGCCTGGGGGCCCCATAATCTTCTATTGCCCGGGGGCCCCATGAGTTATCAGGCCTGCATACAGAGAGGGTGGAAACTCTTTTCTTTGCCAGCTTCAACAGAGAAACACTAGAACGTGGACTTTATAGGCACACATGTAGCATTGATGTAGAAAAAATATAGAGATTTTATTTAAACATGATTAAAAAACAAACAACATTGTTGATGTGAAGATATATAAAATATAGGAACCCATATCTTCATTTATATTCAGAGTTCTCCTTTTTTATTAAAATATATTCCTGTATTTTATTTTTAAGAATCTGTGTTCCAGTAAACGTTTCTGAATTCTCTCGGTATTGCAACACATGTGGCTGGGTTGACCAAAACATCTAAATGTTCTGCCAACGATTCTCGGAATATGAATATAAGTCCCTGTCCAAATGTCAACTTGACCTCTTTTCCAGTAATTATTCCTACAATTATTTCTCCCTTTCTGTCAAAACAACTTATCAGTTTGAAATATTTTGGGTTATGATGACCCCTAAAAGTTAATCTTTCTGGCCAAACCGTTAGCCAAGCCTGTGTTGAAATATTTAATGAAATACGTATTTGTGATGTGTAACTTTGGGCTTGTGCCCGCCATAAGATTACTGTATAACCCTTCTCTATAAATATCTGAAATCATTTGTAATCGGGACCACTCCTGACTCAGGAGGATGGTCCGCTGTACAGTGTATATTCTTAAGTAAACCATGTGTGAGACGTATGCAGCTGGCGTTGATGTCCTTTATTTCAAGGTTCGACTTTACATTTGGTGACCCTTTGACGTTTCTTCTTGTTTGCATCTCCACCACCGGCTCCCCACCTTCTTCAGAACAGACAGCAGCAATGAGGCCTCAGGTGAGAAACTTTTATTTTCTCATGATAAATACTGTCTTTTCTGTGCGGTGTGGAGGGGTCGGTTGAGGGAGTGCAGCCACAGAAGGTAACACGTTTCCTATTTTGATTTTGCCTGCATACTTGTCTCTGTATGGTTACTAAAGAATGTTAAAGGTACCTATTATAATTTAAAGCATGCTAAGTAATGATCATTTTAAGCGCTTGCCTTTTTCTCCTTGTCTCCAGAAATGACAATATATATATATATATTTTATGAAGGGATGTATAAGTGCAGGTACCACAATTTCTGAATAGTGAGTAGAAATTGGTGGTGTGTTGAATTTTTTTTTGTGTGTATAAACGTTTGTGGTCCTAAGGCAGATTGGTATTGCCTTCAGCGGATATCCACAAATGGGTGAATGGTGTTTTTTGCACATTTGTGGTCCTAAGGCAGATTGGTATTGCCTTCAGCAGATATCCACAAGTGAGGTGAATGACCTGCTGTGTTTTCTCTGGGATAGGGAGTCTAGATAGGGACTAGCCTATTGCCACTCAGAAAGGAGACGTCCTTCTGAGAGTAGAACGAGCGAGATATCTCAACTTATGTACTGGGCTGCTGGTACACAGCCATAATGTTAAATGGTGGAACTCTCAGTCCCGGAGTTCCAAATTGTTGTCATTTCTAAAGAGACTAATGAGAAATTGTGATAAATATGGGGAAAAAAAATGTTTTGCCTGTCATGAATACATTTGGGTTAACTAAAAAGAAAAAAAGTTATTGAAAATAGCAAAAGCAACAGGGCTAAGTATTGTTAAATTGCAACCAGGTGCTCCTATCATCAAAATGATGGTGAGTGGAGACCCAGATGCCAGGAAACATTATGTAAAATGGTGTAAACTAACAAGAAAGGAGTATAAAGAGGGCCCATCTGAATGGCCGCCAGAGGGGTCCCTTGATACACCTGAAATTGATGTATTGTTTAAACTGCTTTTTAAAAGGTCTGATTGTGGGGGGATTGAATGTTTAGCAGCCTGGGAAGAATTATCTAGGAAAGATATAAACCACCCCCCCCCTATAAAATGTCCTCAGAGAAAGCTGCTTTACATGTAGAAAATAAGGATAAAATACCCAATGATTGGGTTTCCCCTTATGACTCAATAAGAAGGGAATTTTTAGGAGCATCTGCACCTATGGTATAGCAAGTGGAGACTACAGGAGGGTAGTAAGTTAGTGATGATAGAGGAGAGGCGTCTGGTTATCAGCAGACCACTCCAGCTATTAGGATAGAAACTCCACAGTATAGAGACATAGGTAAAATTGTTAATAAACAGTATTCCCCACATTACCGTAGAGAGGAACTATTCTATGATGTAGATGGTACAATGAGATTTGAAAAAGATGGGGAACTGTGGCAGTACACTCCAGCAAGAGCAGATGCCTTGCTTTTTTTAATTTAATAAATTAAGTGAATTGGGTACTAATACTCCTCCAGTAGGGAGTTCTAGAGATCATGCCTCACCTGTATTAACTAGGCAACAGGTGAAGCGGATGGGATTACTACCCCAGCATACCCCAGAAGATAGACTAAGGACAAAAGAGTATTTTAAATCCAAATTAGAACCATTTGGATAAATCCCCTTGAGAGAGGTAGCTTTACCGGGGGAGGAAGATGACCAGGGTAATTACACCGTAAGAATAGGAAAGGTTTATGTCCCCTGGAAACCTAATTAGGGCAATTGTTACTGATCTGCCCAACTTAGAGAAATGTTAAAAGAAGTGGTATAAAAAGTTGATGTGGATAGAGAAAACGCAACAAGTTACATATATGATATGTGAATCTTAATTGATTGAGCAGTGTCAGAAAAGTATGTGTATGTATGGGATGTATTTGCAAGATATGCTAGCATTGATAGATGTTGTGCAAAAGAAAGGTGAGGATGTGTTGGATTACTGGAATAGATTCAAAGATGCTATTCAGAAGCATAGTGATTGGATTCCAGATGATGAAAGTGATATGAAACGACCAGAGTTGGTGAATGTATTGGTGGATGGAATGTTGTAGGGAAGAAATAGAGCTTCGTACGATGGGATGGAGAAAGAAATCTGCCCCTGAATTAGTTGAAATAGCTTACGAAGTGTTACAAAAAAAGAAAAACAAAAATAATGAATATACAACTACCAGAGGTTAAAGAAAAAGTCCTAAGGGGGTACCAATATCTACATTGCAGGTAGCACCTCAGGGTGTACCAGTAGGGCCCCCCTTACCCACCTTCGGGAGTGATATATATATCTCTAATTATGGGGCGCCACAGCAAAGACGTGGAAATTGGAGACAAAATGAGGGACAGCGCATTAACCCTAGAATTCAGTCCCGATACCAACAAATCATCCTAAATAGAGTAAGGCTCCCAACCCTGCAGCCTCGTGCCCTCCCCACTTGCTACAAGTGTGCATTGAGTGGGCATATAGCCAAGGACTGTAGGGAGCGCTAGGATAAGCTGGGATGTGGTGACAATATAGATGACATATTTTATCAAGCTTTAGCAGTAATTGAAATTGATTCTGTTGATGA
Source organism: Lithobates clamitans (assembly GCA_037952925.1). Classification (NCBI taxonomy): domain Eukaryota; kingdom Metazoa; phylum Chordata; class Amphibia; order Anura; family Ranidae; genus Lithobates; species Lithobates clamitans. The sequence continues at coordinate 240,985 of JBBGZY010001048.1, forward strand.
ACCAATGGTTGAAATAAATGTAAACGGTATTGATTTGTGTGGGCTCATAGACACAGGGGCTTCACGGTCTCTTTTAAATGTCTTTGATCCTAACTTACCACTTTCCAATGAAAGAGTTTCTTTGGTTGGGGTAAATAATAATATAATCTCAGCAAGGGTTACACAACCTATACCGGTGACATTGGGAGAGCATCCAACAGAACACTCAATTGTATTGTCTCCACATTCCCCCTGTAATTTATTAGGAAGAGATCTACTTTCTAAAATGGGGGTAACAATTATCTCCGGATAAAACTGTCATTGACATACCACATAGGTTAAAAGATGGAGCAACTGGTTTGTTGTTTATGCCTTTATTAGTAGCGGATATGGAGGGAGGAATTTTAGAAGAAGTCAAACAAAAAATTAACCCTTCTATATGGGTAACAGGAGCAAACACTCCTGGCCTTATGAAAGTTGCTCCGGTTAAATAGAGACCCTACATTGCCAGTACCTAGACTACCTCAATACCCCTTATCTCCTGAATCAGTTGAAGGTATTAAGCCAGTAATAGGGAAGTTACTACAGGAGGGTGTTCTTACTCCTTGTAGGAGTTCAGCTAATACTACTATTTATCCAGTTCCCAAACCTATAAAAACAGGAGAGGATAGCCGTTGATGGAGATTGGTGCATGATTTGCGCGCAGTCAACAAGGTAATTATACCATCAGTATCTGTGGTACCCAACCCCTCTATTATGCTGGCAACAATACCTCCTTCAGCAACTCACTTTACTGTAATTAATCTTGTCTGTTCCTGTTCATCCAGATGATCAATGGTTGCTAGCCTTCACGTTTGAGAAAAAGCAACTTACCTGGACTAGATTGCCAATGGGGTATCATGATTCCCCCAGTTGCTTTTCTCAGGCGCTCAAGGATAAATTAGATGAGTGGCAGCCACTCATGGGATCGGTATTAGTACAATATGTGGATGATCTTTTGCTAGCATTCCCTGATGAACAGGCATGTACTGAGGATTCTATTTCTTTAATGAATTTTCTAGCCAGTATAGGACAAAAAGTAGATGTTGCAAAAGTACAATGGGTTAAATTAAAAGTACAATACCTGGGCCACTATGTCTCCCAAGGTATCAAACATTTGACAGATAAAAGGAAAAAGGTAATTGCAAAGCAACGAATGCCCAGTTGAGAGCATTCCTTGAAATAATGTGATATTTTAGACAGTTTTTACCTCAATATTGTACAATTATAGGTCTTAGCTGTTCAAATTAGAAGGTAAAGATGAGCTAAGTCTAGTAGAACGAATATGTATGTTACAAATGTCCCAATAGTGGGGGTTTAAATTCAGCACATAGTGGAGTGTGGTGATTTGATTAATGAAAATTTCATTCCTTCCCTGAACTTGCTGTCTTGAATTTGGGACAAAATACAGAACCAGTGATTGATGTGTCAGTTAATGGTTTGTCTATTCTGTGTTTAATAGATAAAGGCGATTCAAAGAGTTTGTTAAATATATGTGATGCCAATGTTACCACTTCGAATCAGCAGGTAATTTTGGTCGGGGTAAGTAATGATGTAGTTATTTTCAAAGTTACTGAACCTCTATAAGTAAGAATGAGAGGTCAGTGTCATAAATGTTCTTTTATTTTATCGCCATACTCCCCTGACAGTCTACTAGACAGAGGTATAGTAATAAATATAGGACTAACTATAGTTTTAACTACTTGAAGTAAAGGGAAACTTTAGGTTTGCTCCTTATGCCAGCAATTTATTAACCCCAAGCAGAAGGGGCTATTGTAAATATTTATAGTGACTCAGCTTATGCTATAGGCATAGTGCATAGTTTACCACAAATCTGGCAAAAGAGGGGTTATCTGACAGCAGCAGGAACTCCTATACAACATAAAGAGTTAATTGCTAACTTATTGGCAGCGGTCCAGCTGCTTCTTAAAGTTGCAGTAACTAAATATAAAGCACATACCAGAGCAGATGATAGTATATTACTTGGGAATGCTTTGGCTGATAGGTATGCTAAAAATGCTATACATTCTTATGAGCCAACTACAGCACTTCCAATATTCCTGCTCACGGATCTTCAAGTGGATCTGGATATTGTATCAGCTCTACAGGCAAGTTCGCCTCATACATCCTTTTGGACCACAAAAGGAGCTGTTTGTGGAGCAGATGGTATATGGAAACTAAAAAACAGGCTGGTTGCTCCTCCGACATTGTTTCCTTCTTTGTTTGCTTTGAGCCATGGGCCTTGCCATGTCTCAACAGGAGGGATGTGTCGGGTGGTAGCCAGAGATTGGTGGGCTCCAGGTTTTTCTGCATATGCTGCTAAAAAAGTTACTGAATGTTCTATATGTCAAATGCATAACATAGGAAAGTCAGTGCCCACTCCCATGAAGCATATTCCGCATACTGAGGAGCCATTTCAAATTGTGCAAATTGACTTCTCAGATATGCCCCCTTGTGGTCAATTTAAGTATTTTGTTTTGGTTTGCATTGATCAGTTTTTGAACTGGCCAAGAGGCTTGGCCCACGTCCAAAAATGATGCCAGAACTGTGGTAAAATGTTTGACGAGGGAATTGATCCAAAGGTTTGGTATAGGGTCAATAATTTCTTCAGATAGAGGTACACATTTTGATAATAAACTTATGGCAGAAGTAGTGAATATTTTGAGTATGAAACAGCAATTGCATACTCCCTGCAGACCTCAAGCTAGTGGGATGGTGGAACGCAGCAATCAAACCCTGAAGAGGTATTTGGCCAAAATAACTGCTAATGGACAAAGCACATGGATAGAAGCATTACCTATAGCCTTGGCAACCATTAGGACTACCCCTAAAGAGAAGCATGGACTGTCACCTTTTGATATATTATTTGGGCGACCGCCCAGGAGACTACATTCATCTCTTGTGCAGCCAGAGACAGTGACTTTAATGAATGGACATTGCAAATTGGCAAATGTGTTTTCTGATACTTTTTCCAGAGCTAAAGCAGGACAACCTGTGGATACGAGTGAAGAGACTCATGGACTAAAGTCAGGAGATTGGGTGTATATCAAGAATCACACACCCCGGACTACTTTGTCTCCTAAGTGGAAAGGACCACTTCAGGTCATTCTTGTATCTCCTACTGCAGTGAAGCTGAAAGACTATAAGTATTGGGTGCATGGTTCACACTGTAAGAAGTCTGTGGTTCCAAAAGAGAATATAAGCCGGCCTGACCTCTTTTCCAGTAATTATTCCTACAATTATTTCGCCCTTTCTGTCAAAACAACTTATCAGTTTGAAATATTTTGGGTTATGATGACCCCTAAAAGTTAATCTTTCTGGCCAAACCGTTAGCCAAGCCTGTGTTGAAATATTTAATGAAATACGTATTTGTGATGTGTAACTTTGGGCTTGTGCCCGCCATAAGATTACTGTATAACCCTTCTCTATAAATATCTGAAATCATTTGTAATCGGGACCACTCCTGACTCAGAAGGATGGTCCGCTGTACAGTGTATATTCTTAAGTAAACCATGTGTGAGACGTATGCAGCTGGCGTTGATGTCCTTTATTTCAAGGTTCGACTTTACATTGACATACATGTTTTTTAACATGTATGTCAACAATGTTGTTTGTTTTTTAATCATGTTTAAATACCCATCAAACAGATCCCCGTTCTGACAGGGGAGTAGAGAGAGATTGTCTGTTCCTAGTGATTAGGAGGAACAGCGATCTCTCGCTCCTCCCAGTCAGTCCCATCCTCCCCACAGTTAGAAACACCTCCCCAGGGAACAATGAACCCCTTGATCACCCCCTAGTGTTAACCCCTTCCCTGCCAGTGTCATTTATACAGTAATCAGTGGATATTTTTAGCTCTGATCACTGTAATAATGACACTGGTCCCAAAAAAGTGTCAAAAGTGTCCGATCTTTTCACCGCAATGTCGCAGTCCCGCTAAAAATCGTTGATCACCGCCATCCAGAAGTAAGAGGGCAGCGCAGGGTTGGGACTGCGGCTTGCAGTCCAACTAAAAGTGACAGTTCTGCCAGCCGGAGATCCTGTAGGGGTCTGAGGTGAAAGGTAAGCTGTCGCCACTAAGGGACAAACCACCTTTACCAGGGACCACAGTGAGTAACTGAAGCAAGTACTGGAGCAGTATTCTCACCACACGGTGGAGAATCGGGAAACTTCAGGCAGTGATCAAGTCAGGGACCCAACCAGCGGAGGTGACGCATGCAGAGCAGCCTTGTGTGTCAAGTCAGGGACCGAGTCGGTCAGCAGGGGTGAAGCTTGAAGGTATCCGAAGTGCCAAGCTAGGGACCCAGCAGGAAAGCGTGGGTGACGCTTGAGGGGGATACCAACACAAAACCCTTGAGGAGCTCATGGGATTCAGAGACAGTGAGTCACAGGGTCCAGTGAGAGACCAGGAGCTCAATGGGCTGAAGAACTACAAGTAGAAGTTGTACTAAAGCTAACCATAGGAGACAGCAAATCTGCATGTGCAGAAGTGGCACCTTGCTGGGGCCTTTCCCTGTACGGCTGTCCTCCTATTGAAGCCTCGGAGTCTGCCTATTGAAATTGCAGCTACTTAAGGGTGTCCTGGCCCCAACCATCTTCCCCTTGCAAAATATAAAAGGACTGTTAAAAGAAATAAAAGCTCTTTTGCATCCAAGAAGGTGCCCAGTGACTTTTACCACCTTTTGCTCCCACTATGCCTCACAACCCACTATATATTGAAGGATGTCAGCCGTCTGTGGCCTCAAAGGTTCTCATTAGACTGCAAGAGTTTAGAGATACTGCTACATAAAGATGGACTTTTTCCTATTGCATGGAGATGTTGATCATACTTGTCTTTTGTTGGTAGTGAAGATTGCTTTGGTCATTCACCCGGAATTTATTGCAGGTGGAGCTGTGTGCTTGTAACATCATGAACATAGTGCACACCATGTGTCAAAAGGCATCACGTAAAAAATCTTTCCAAACAGAGATTACAATAATAACGAGAAAGGTTTACTCACTAATTTTACTGTATGGCATATTCAAAACCAATCAACGCAGCAAACACTACAACTATGCATAGGTGGCTCTAGCATCAGATATATTTTTTCATGATAAGTACATGCATTCTAATTTTTATGTCAGTACTTCCAGTTATTTATCACTATTTATCACTTCTCACTGCCTTTACACACATATAAACTTTAATGGCATCCCATTCTTAGTCCATAGGGTTCAATATTGAGTTGGCCCACCCTTTGCAGCTATAACAGCTTCAACTCTTCTGGGAAGGCTGTCCACAAGGTTTAGGAGTGTCTCTATGGGAAAGTTTGATCATTCTTCCAGAAGAGCATTTGTGATGTTGGACAAGAAGGCCTGGCTCACAGTCTCGGCTCTAATTCATCCCAAAGGTTTTCTATTGGGTTGAGGACAGGACTCAGTGCAGGCCAGTCAAGTTACTCCACCCCAAACTCAATATCTTTATGGACCTTGCTTTGTACACTGGTGCGCAGTCATTTTGGAACAGGAAGGGGCCATCCCCAAACAAAGTTGGGAGCATGAAATTGTGCAAAAAGAGGTGCCTTAAGAGTTCCCTTCACTGGAACTAAGGGGCCAAGCCAAACCCTTGAGAAAAAACTTCACACCATACTCCCCCCCCTCCACCAAATGATTTGGACCAGTGCACAAAGCAAGGTCCATAAAGACATGGATGAGCGAGTTTGGGGAGGAGGAACTTGACTGGGTTGCACAGAGTCCTGACCTCAACCCGATAGAACACCTTTGGGATGAATTAGAGCGGAGACTGTGAGCCAGGCCTTCTCGGCCCACAATAGTGCCTGACCTCATAAATGTGCTTCTGGAAGAATCGTCAAACATTCCCAGAGACACACTCCTAAACCTTGTGGACAGCCTTCCCAGAAAAGTGGAAGCCGTTACAGCTGCAAAGGGTGGGTTAACTCATTATTGAACCCTATAGACTAAAGCCTCGTACACACAATCTGATTGTTGGTCAACCGAGCATCTTATTTATGTCCAAAGGGCGTGTGCCAGGATCTTGTCTTGCATACTAATGGTACACAATTGTCGGCCAACAAACACGAACGTAGTCACATACTACGAGGAATTTCACCCTTTGGGCCTCTTCTGCTAATTTCGTGTTTGGTGCATGTTTGTACTTTCGTGTGTTGGACTTGTGTACTGACCATCAGAAAATCTGACAACAGACTGCTGCCCGCCGAAAATTTACTAGCCTGTCATCCAACATTTGTTGGCAGAAAGTTGGACAATTGTCAAAAGGAGTGTACTAACGGTCAGATTTTAGGCCAACAGCCTGTCAACAGACAATACCCTGCCAACAATCTGATCGTGTGTACAAGGCTTTAGGCTGGGATGCCATTACAGTTATGATTGCCACCTCATTCCTTTAAATCGGAACACATATGAATTACACAGGTTCTGTGGCTGATTAAGGTGGTAATTAAACTCACTTGGTGCCTTATCTGCATTTAATTAGCCTCAGAACCTGTGTAATTCATATGTGTTCGGGTTTAAAGGGATGAGGTGGCAACTCTAATTAAAGTTCATGTGCGTGTAATAATGTTTATTCGTGTGGTACGCCATATGCATTTGTTACCTTGTTACACTGTTAATCCTTTCCTGTTTTCCCCACCCATTCCAGTTTTTGCCAGGACATTCACTCTCAGGGTTGAGAGCTCAAATTATATTTTTCTGCAAACTCTGAGACGTAGTTTCTGGGGCAGGGGGAGGATGTAGCACCCTGGGGTTTAGTCAGGGAGCTCCTCACAAATTTACTTGCCAAGAGTGGATCTATTGATTTTCAGTGCCTGACCTCACAAATGTGCTTCTGGAAGAATCGTCAAACATTCCCATAGATACACTCCTAAACTTTGTGGCCAGCCTTCACAGAAGAGTGGAAGCCGTTATAGCTGCAAAGGGTGGGCTAACTCGGTATTGAACCCTACGGACTAAAGCCTCGTACACACGATCCGATTGTTGGCCAACCAAGTGTCTGATTTTAGTCCAAAGGGCATGTGCCAAGATCTTGTCTTGCATACTAACGGTACACGATTGTCGGCCAACAAACACGAACGTAGTTTCAGCTCTTGAGCGCCGCCTACAAACATGTGGAATTTCAGCTCTTGAGCGCCACCCTTTGGGCCCCTTCTGCTAATTTCGTGTTTGGTGAGCATTGATTCCGAGCATGCGTGTTTGTACTTTCAACTTTTGTGCGACAGACTTGTGTACTGACCATCAGAAAGTCTAACAACAGACCGTTGTCCGCCGAAAATTTACTAGCCTGTCATCCAACATTTGTTGGCAGAAAGTTGGACAACAATGGATAAAAGGAGCGTACTAACCGACAGATTTTAGGCCAACAGTCTGTCATCAGACAATCCCGTGCCAACAATCTGATTGTGTGTACGAGGCTTTAGGCTGGGATGCCATTAAAGTTCATGTGCGTGTAAAGGCAGGCGTCCTAATACTTTTGGTAATATGGTGTATCACAGTAATCTCCCTGACAATGCCTTCATCTGCTTTTCTTTCCAAAAGTACGGTGCCATCTTTGTTTAGACATCATCCAGAGTCACCATCTACTTTCTGGACTAAGGTCCCCGCTCAGAGATGACACAATCACGTAAAGGACCTTTGCATGCATGTTCAGACTCAACCGTAGAAAGACCATGGCTACACGTCTGCCATCTGAGGCCAATGAGCTCTTTAATACTTGAGGCTGCAACACTCTGCTGTAGTGATAATGGTAGAGTTCCGGAACAGCGGCAGCTGTGTGAGATGGAGAGAGAAGGAAACTGATTAGAGAGCTAATTGGATTATAAACCAGAGAATGTTCATTATTGAGGCCCAGCATTAAATAGACGGACAGGATCCAGTCCATTCATAGAGGAAATAGATTTGAGAAGCTCCTTCTCTAGAGATTTATCCACGGGGTGTAAAACGGATAAAAGTCTGCGTGTTACATTCACAGCTCATTAGAAGAAAGAAAAAAAAGATCGAGACTCGTCCATTTCTATATTCCCTGTACTCATCCCCTTATATAGGACACTATAGAGCAGACTTCTTAACACGTCAGAAACCAATGATATCGTTTTCATGTCTCAGGCAACCCGTGATAAATGATCACATTTACAGTACATTAGCGTTGTAAACTAAACAAAAAATATTCTAAGCAAAAATGCTTGCTTAACCTATTGCTTACCGGCACTTTCACCCCCCTCCTGCCCAGGCCAATTTTCAGCTTTCAGCGCTGTCACACTTTGAATGACAATTGCGCGGTCATGCAACACTGTACTCATATAAAATTTTTATCATCCCCCCCCCCCCCACAAATAGAGCTTTCTTTTGGTGGTATTTAATCACTACTGGGTTTTTTATTTTTTCGCTAAACAAACAAAAAAAGACCGAAAATTTAGAGCTGGTTCACATTAGAAGTGGCACGACTTGCAGGTTGCCTCACCGAGGCGACCTGCACACGACTGCCGCGGCGACTTGCAAGACGACTTCTGTATAGAAGTCTATGCAAGTCGCCCCCAAAGTAGTACAGGAACCTTTCTTCTAAGTCGGAGCGACTTGCGTCGCTCCGATTAGAATAGTTCCATTGTACAGAACGGGAGGCGACTTGTCAGGCGGCTAGGTCGCCTGACAAGTCGCCCCCGTGTGAACCGGCTCTTAAAAGAAGAAAAAAAACCGAAACGTTTTTCATATTTTGTTAAAAAGTTTTGCAAACAGGTAATTTTTTTCCTTCACTGATGGGCACTGATAAGGTGGCACTGATGAGGTGGCAGTGATGGACACTGATTAGGAGGCACGGATGAGGCTGCACTGATGGGTGGCACTAATGGGCACTGATAGGCGGCAAGGAGATGGGCACTGATAGGCACTGATGGGCACTGATAGTTGGCACTGTTAGGCGGCACTGATGATCACTGATAGGCGCCACTGATGGGCACTGATAGGCAGCACTGATGGACACTGATAGGCAGCAAGGAGAGGTGGCGCTGATGGGCACTGATAGGTGGCACTGATGGGCACTGATAGGTGGCACTTATGGGCACTGATAGGCGGCACTGATGGACACTGATAGGCAGCACTGATGGACACTGATAGGCAGCACTGATGGACACTGATAGGTGGCACTAATGGGCACTGATAGGCGGCAAGGAGAAGTGCCACTGATAGGCGGTACTGATAGGTGGCACTGATGGGCACTGATAGGTGGCGCTGATGGGCACTGATAGGTGGCACTGATAGGCGGCAAGGAGAGGTGGCACTGATAGGTGGCACTGATGGGCACTGATAGGTGGCACTCATGGGTACTGATAGGCGGCACTGATGGGCACTGATAGGTGGCACTGATGGACACTGATAGGCGGCACTGATGGGCACTGATAGGCGGCACTGATGGACACTGATCCGTGGCACTGATAGGTGGCACTGATGGGCACTGATAGGCGGCACTGATGGGCACTGATAGGTGGCACTGATGGACACTGATAGGCGGCACTGATGGGCACTGATAGGCGGCACTGATGGGCACTGATAGGTGGCACTGATGGGCACTGATAGGCAGCACTGATGGACACTGATAGGCGGCAAGGAGAGGTGGCACTGATAGGTGGCACTGATGGGCACTGATAGGTGGCACTGATGGACACTGATAGGCGGCACTGATAGGCGGCACTGATAGGCGGCACTGATGGGCTGTGATAGGTGGCACTGATGGGCACTGATAGGCGGCAAAGAGAGGTGGCACTGATGTGCACTGATAGGCAGCACTGAAGGGCACTGATAGGTGGCACTGATGGGCACTGACAGGCAGAACTTATGGGCACTGACAGGCGGCACTGATGGGCACTGATAGGCAGCACTTATAGGTGGCACTGATGGGCCCTGACAGGTGGCACTGATGGGCACTGATAGGCAGCACTGATGGACACTGATAGGCAGCAAGGAGAGGTGGCGCTGATGGGCACTGATAGGCGGCACTGATGGACAATGATAGGCAGCACTGATGGGCACTGATAGGCGGCACTGATGGACACTGATAGGTGGCACTAATGGGCACTGATAGGTGGCAAGGAGAAGTGCCACTGATAGGCGGTACTGATAGGTGGCACTGATGGGCACTGATAGGTGGCGCTGATGGGCACTGATAGGTGGCACTGATAGGCGGCAAGGAGAGGTGGCACTGATGGGCACTGATAGGTGGCACTCATGGGTACTGATAGGCGGCACTGATGGGCACTGATAGGCGGCACTGATGGACACTGATAGGCGGCACTGATGGGCACTGATAGGCGGCACTGATGGACACTGATCCGTGGCACTGATAGGTGGCACTGATGGGCACTGATAGGCGGCACTGATGGGCACTGATGGGCACTGATAGGCAGCACTGATGGACACTGATAGGCGGCACTGATGGGCACTGATAGGCGGCACTGATGGGCACTGATAGGCGGCACTGATGGGCACTGATAGGCGGCACTGATGGGCACTGATAAGCAGCACTGATGGACACTGATAGGCGGCAAGGAGAGGTGGCACTGATAGGTGGCACTGATGGGCACTGATAGGTGGCACTGATGGACACTGATAGGCGGCACTGATAGGCGGCACTGATGGGCACTTATAGGCGGCACTGATAGGCGGCACCGATGGGCAGTGATAGGCGGCACCGATGGGCAGTAATAGGCGGCACTGATGAACACTGATAGGCGGCACTGATGGGCACTGATAGGCAGCACTGATGGGCACTGATAGGCGGCACTGATGGGCACTGATAGGCGGCACTGATGGACACTGATAGGCGGCACTGATGGGCACTGATGGGCACTGATAGGCGGCACTGATGGGCACTGATAGGCGGCACTGATGGACACTGATAGACAGCAAGGAGAAGTGCCACTGATAGGCGTTACTGATGGGCACTGATAGGTGGCGCTGATGGACACTGATAGGTGGCACTGATAGGCGGCAAGGAGAGGTGGCACTGATAGGCGGCACTGATGAGCAACTGATAGGTGGCACTCATGGGCACTGATAGGCAGCACTGATGGGCACTGATAGGGGACACTGATAGGCGGCACTGATGGGCACTGATAGGCGGCACTGATGGGCACTGATAGGCGGCACTGATGGACACTGATAGGCGGCACTGATGGGCACTGATAGGCGGCACTGATGGGCACTGATAGGCGGCACTGATGGGCACTGATAGGCGGCACTGATAGGCAGCAAGGAGAGGTGGCACTGATAGGTGGCACTGATGGACACTGATAGGCGGCACTGATGGGCACTGATAGGCGGCACTGATGGGCACTGATAGGCGGCACTGATGAACACTGATAGGCAGCACTGATGGGCACTGATAGGCAGCACTGAAGGACACTGATAGGTGGCACTGATGGGCACTGATAGGCGGCAAGGAGAGGTGGCACTGATAGGTGGCACTGATGGGCACTGATAGGTGGCACTCATGGGTACTGATAGGCGGCACTGATGGGCACTGATAGGCGGCACTGATGGACACTGATAGGCGGCACTGATGGGCACTGATAGGCGGCACTGATTGACACTGATCCGTGGCACTGATAGGTGGCACTGATGGGCACTGATAGGCGGCACTGATGGACACTGATAGGCGGCACTGATGGGCACTGATAGGCAGCACTGATGGACACTGATAGGCGGCACTGATGGGCACTGATAGGTGGCACTGATGGGCACTGATAGGCAGCACTGATGGACACTGATAGGCGGCAAGGAGAGGTGGCACTGATAGGTGGCACTGATGGGCACTGATAGGTGGCACTGATGGACACTGATAGGCGGCACTGATAGGCGGCACTGATAGGCGGCACTGATGGGCTGTGATAGGTGGCACTGATGGGCACTGATAGGCGGCAAAGAGAGGTGGCACTGATGTGCACTGATAGGCAGCACCGATGGGCACTGATAGGTGGCACTGATGGGCACTGACAGGCAGCACTTATGGGCACTGACAGGCGGCACTGATGGGCACTGATAGGCAGCACTTATAGGTGGCACTGATGGGCCCTGACAGGTGGCACTGATGGGCACTGATAGGCAGCACTGATGGACACTGATAGGCAGCAAGGAGAGGTGGCGCTGATGGGCACTAATAGGTGGCACTGATGGGCACTGATAGGTGGCACTTATGGGCACTGATAGGCGGCACTGATGGACACTGATAGGCAGCACTGATGGGCACTGATAGGCGGCACTGATGGACACTGATAGGTGGCACTAATGGGCACTGATAGGTGGCAAGGAGAAGTGCCACTGATAGGCGGTACTGATAGGTGGCACTGATGGGCACTGATAGGTGGCACTGATAGGCGGCAAGGAGAGGTGGCACTGATAGGTGGCACTGATGGGCACTGATAGGTGGCACTCATGGGTACTGATAGGCGGCACTGATAGGCGGCACTGATGGACACTGATAGGCGGCACTGATGGGCACTGATAGGCGGCACTGATGGACACTGATCCGTGGCACTGATAGGTGGCACTGATGGGCACTGATAGGCGGCACTGATGGGCACTGATAGGTGGCACTGATGGGCACTGATAGGCAGCACTGATGGACACTGATAGGCGGCACTGATGGGCACTGATAGGCAGCACTGATGGGCACTGATAGGCAGCACTGATGGACACTGATAGGCGGCAAGGAGAGGTGGCACTGATAGGTGGCACTGATGGGCACTGATAGGTGGCACTGATGGACACTGATAGGCGGCACTGATAGGCGGCACTGATGGGCACTTATAGGCGGCACTGATAGGCGGCACGATGGGCAGTGATAGGCGGCACCGATGGGCAGTAATAGGCGGCACTGATGAACACTGATAGGCGGCACTGATGGGCACTGATAGGCGGCACTGATGGGCACTGATAGGCGGCACTGATGGGCACTGATAGGCGGCACTGATGGACACTGATAGGCGGCACTGATGGGCACTGATAGGCGGCACTGATGGGCACTGATAGGCGGCACTGATGGACACTGATAGGCAGCAAGGAGAAGTGCCACTGATAGGCGGTACTGATGGGCACTGATAGGTGGCGCTGATGGACACTGATAGGTGGCACTGATAGGCGGCAAGGAGAGGTGGCACTGATAGGCGGCACTGATGAGCAACTGATAGGTGGCACTCATGGGCACTGATAGGCAGCACTGATGGGCACTTATAGGGGACACTGATAGGCGGCACTGATGGGCACTGATAGGCGGCACTGATGGACACTGATAGGCGGCACTGATGGGCACTGATAGGCGGCACTGATGGGCACTGATAGGCGGCACTGATGGGCACTTATAGGCGGCACTGATAGGCAGCAAGGAGAGGTGGCACTGATAGGTGGCACTGATGGACACTGATAGGCGGCACTGATAGGCGGCACTGATGGGCACTGATAGGCGGCACTGATGAACACTGATAGGCAGCACTGATGGGCACTGATAGGCAGCACTGAAGGACACTGATAGGTGGCACTGATGGGCACTGATAGGCGGCAAGGAGAGTGGCACTGATAGGCGGTACTGATAGGTGGCACTGATGGGCACTGATAGGTGGCGCTGATGGACATTGATAGGTGGCACTGATAGGCGGCAAGGAGAAGTGGCACTGATGGGCACTGATAGGTGGCACTCATGGGCACTGATAGGCGGCACTGATGAGCACTGATAGGTGGCACTGATCAGTGGCACTGATAGGCGGCACTGATGGACACTGATAGGCAGCACTGATGGTCACTGATAGGCGGCACTGATGGGCACTGATAGGCGGCACTGATGCGCACTGATAGGTGGAACTGATGCGCACTGATAGGTGGCACTGATAGGCAGCACTGATGGGCACTTATAGGCGGCACTGATAGGTGGAATTGATGGGCACTGGTAGGCGGCACTGATGGACACTGATAGTTGGCACTGATAGGCACTGGTAGGCAGCACTGATGATGAGGCAGTGATGGGCACTGATAAATGGCACTGGTGGGCACTAAGGTGACTGATGTCCCTCTAAAAGAAGCCGGTTAATGGCTTTCTTCTTTTCTTCACGCTGACAATATGAAAAAAAAAAAAAAAACGGCTTCTGTTTACTTTCGCACTCAGCTGTCATTGGCTGACAGTTAATGGCATGGTAAAGGGCCCGCTGTGATTGGCCCTATAACTATAAAATCTAAAATGGAAAAAAAAAAAAAAAGCTAACCTTACTGTAAATGTATGTCATTAGTTTGATGTTAAATACGGCTAGCTGCCATAACCTCAATATCTTTTTTTTTAGTCAGGCGGCCGGCTTTCAGATAAAAGTGGCCCCAGCTGCAGATTTGCCGCAAGGTCACTTTTTATAGGCGGCCGGAGAGGTGTCCCCTCCCGCGGCTTTCCGGTCAATTCCAACTGATCCAATGCAGCCGATGGCTAGGCAGGAAGCCGAGTGAGGGCAAGATAGCCTCCTCTCAGGTCTATGCCCTTTGAGGACCGGAGCGACCTCCGACATCACTTCCGGTCCTTGGGCAGATTGACTTTTTTTTTTTTTTTTAAGTCAAAAAGACATTTATTTATTTAGTTTTTACTTTTAGAGGTAAATGAGAAGCTGCCTTTCCTATTTCTCTTTTTCAATAAAAAGAATCAAAAGTGATGGGCACAGACGTCTATGTTTACCCCATATTAGACTTCACCGGGTGGTATAAGTTTGATTGAATAGCGACCTTCACTCACATGCAACTGTTTTGCATGGTTGTTATACCAGTTATGTTCATTAGATTCTATATGCATTGCAAAGTTGTCTTTATGTTTATATTTGTGTCTCATCTTTAAATAAAAAAATTAAAAAAAAAAAAAAAAAGGTAAATGAGAGATCTGGGGTCTTTTTGACCCCAGATTTCTCAATAAAGAGAATCTGTTATGCTTATTTCTATTGCAAGTGATGTTTACATTCGTTGTAATAGGAATAACAGCGATAAAAAAAAAGGACAATGCAAAAATAAAAAGTAAAAAAAATAAGGAAAAAAAAAATTGAAAGCGCCCCATCCCACGCATATGTAAAACGGTGTTAAAACCACACATGGGAGGTATCGTCGCGATCGTTAAAACGAGAGCAATAATTCTAGCAGAAAATCTGTAACTCTAAACAGGTAACCTGTAAAAAATTTTAAAACGTCACCTATGGAGATTATTAAGTACCTTAGCTTGTTGCAATTCCACGAGCGTGCGCAATTTTAAAGCGTGACATGTTAGGTATCTATTTACTTGGCATAACATCTTTCATATCATACAAAAAAATTGGGCTAACGTTAATGTTTTGTTTTTTTTTATTCATTAAAGTCTATAATAAGAAAAAAAATGAAATTGAAAGACTGCTGCGCAGATACAGTGTGACATAAAATATTGCAATGACCGCCATTTTATTCTGTAGGGTCTCTGCTAAAAAAAATATACAATGTTTGGGGGTTCAAAGTAATTTTCTAGCAAAAAATACAGATTTTTACTGGGGAACAACAAATGTCAGAAAAAGGCCTGGTCTTAAAGTGGTTAGTTCTACTTTAACCGCTTTGCGACCACCCCACGCATATATACTGTGGCAGGGCGGCCACTCTTTGCAAGGTCATGTACCTATTTCCCGATCTGACACTTCCGGGGGCTGGGGTGCGGGCGAGCGCTGCTGGAAACCCGCTCCTGCTGTGATTGGTCACAGCAGGAGCCAATCAGCGGGTCCCGACGATCGTTTGGGAAAAAGGCAGAACGGCGGTCTGCCTATGTAAACAAGGCAGACCGCCGTTCTGTGAGAGGGGAATGTGCTGATCCTGTGTTCCTGCTAAGCAGAAACACGGATCTTTACCTTCCCCCAGTCAAAGCACCTCCCCCACAGTTAGTAATCACTCCCAGGGAACACAGTTAACCCTTTGATTGCCCCTGATGTTAACCCCTTCCCAGCCAGTGTCATTAGTACAGTGATAGTGCATATTTTTTTAGCACTGATCACTGTATTAGTGTCACTAGTCCCCAAAAAGTGTCAGTTAGGTGTCCGATTTGCCCGCTGCAATATCGCAGTCCTACTATAAGTTGCTGATCGCCGCCATTACTAGTAAAAAAATAAATAAATAAATAAAATCTATCCAATAGTCTTTAGACCAGTGGTTCTCAACTCCAGTCCTCAGGACCCACCAACAGGTCAGGTTTGCAAGATAGCTGAAATACATCACAGGTGATATCACTTGCTGCTTAGTGATTGCAGTATTCTAGTGTGCAACTCCCCAAGGTAATACTTAAAATCTGGCCTGTTGGTGGGTCCCGAGGACTGGAGTTGAGAACCACTGCTTTAGACGCTATAAGTTTTGTGCAAACCATCCAATATACGTGTATTGGGATTTTTTTTTACCAAAAATATGTAGCAGAATACATATTGGTTTAAATTGATAGAGAAATTATTTACATTTTTTTTATTGGGAATGTTTTATAGCAGAATGTAAAAAAAAAATAAAAATTTTTTAAATTAAAAAATTGACGGTCTTTTGTTGGATATAATGCTAAAAAATAAAAAAACGCAGAGGGGAACGATCAAATACCACCAAAAGAAAGCTCTATTTGTGGGGAAAAAAGGGACATCAATTTGGTACAACGTCGCACAACCGCGCAATTGTCAGGTAAAGTAACGCAGTGCCGTATTGCAAAAAAATTGCCTGCACTGATTCTTTTTTTTTTAATATTCAATTTTTATTAAATTTTTTACATTTAAGACAAACCATACAATACTGTAGAAAAAGATATGTAAAAACAAAGAAAGAATGAAAGAGTAGACTGTATACATACTCTTTTATCTTTGCTCTTCTATCTTAACCACTTCAGCCCCGGAAGAATTTACCCCCTTCCTGACCAGAGCACTTTTTGCGATTCGGCACTGCGTCGCTTTAACTGACAATTGCTCGGTCGTGCGACTTGGCACCAAAACAAAATTGATGACCTTTTTTTCCCACAAATAGAGCTTTCTTTTGGTGGTATTTGATCACCCCTGCAGTTTTTATTTTTTGCGCTATAAACAAAAAAAGAGCAAAAATTTTGAAAAAAACGCATTATTTTTTACGTTTTGCTATAATAAATATCCACATTTAAAAAAAAAAACTAATTTTTTCTCAGTTTAGGCTGATACGTATTCTTCTACATATTTTTGGTAAAAAAAAATCACAATAAACGTATATTGATTGGTTTGCGCAAATGTTATAGCGTTTACAAAATAGGGGATAAATTTATGGCATTTTTATTAATAATTTTTTTTTTTTTTACTAGTAATGGCGGCGATCACATTGGACATTTTTGACACATTTTTGGGACCATTGTCATTTATACAGCAATCAGTGCTATACAAATGCACTGATTACTGTGTAAATGACGCTGGCAGTGAAGGGGTTAACCACTAGGGAGCAGTGTAGGGGTTAAGTGTGTCCTAGGGAGTGATTCTAACTGTGGGGGGGGAGGGGCTGTGTGTGACACGTCACTGATCTCTGCTCCCGATCACAGGGAGCGGTGATCAGTGTCCGGTCACTAGGCAGAACGGGGAGATGCTTGTTTACATGAGCATCTCCCCGTTCTTCCTCTCCGTGAGACGATCGCGGGTATCCCCGCGGACATCGAGTCCACGGGACCCGCGACCCGACTCACGGAGCTTCCCGTGCACGCAGGCCGCTTCTTAAAGAGCAACATACAGGTACGTTAGTTTGCCTTTACATGCCATTCTGCCGCAGTATATCTGCGTGAGGTGGTCGGCAAGCGGTTAAATCACTTTTTTCAATTATATTGTTTATCTAACAAACCCTTCTATACAATATTTAGAACCCACCATCCCCACCCCATCCAAACAATAAAAAAAATAAAAAATAAAAAAATAAAATAAAAACCCAACCAACCTAAAACTCCCCCCCCCCCCCAAAAAAAAAAAAAAAAAAGGGAGGAGGAGAGGGGAGAGGGAAGGGGAGGAAGCAGAGGCAAAAGAGGGGCACAATCTAAAAAGAAAATGTATTAAAAAAATGTGCATGGAACCTACCAACAATGACGGGGGAAAAAAAAAGAAAAAACAAAAAAAAAAAAAAAAACATTTTAAGACCGCTGTAAAAGAGAACGTAATCCCTTCCTAGGTTATGTGAAATTGTGTATCTGTTATCAGTGCATTACATACCAAAAATGTGCATAAAGCCTACCATCAATGACAGGGGGGAAGAAAAAAAAAAAACAAACAAAAAAAAAATTTTAAGTAAAAGAGAACATAACTCCTTCCTAACTAATGTGCAATCGTGTATCTATTATAAGTGTATTACTTTATGTTTGTGCCTTTGTCCATATATATTCCATATAAAGAATAATAAAAAAAAAATAAGAATAGAATAAAAAAGATAAAAGATAAAAAAATAGAAACAAAAAAATGCCCCTCTCCGCTTTCCTGTTCTGTCCCCTCCCCTCCCCCCCAAAAGAAAAAAAAAAACCCCACCCTACTCACCAAATTAAATACTCTACATTTACTGCACTGATACAACCTTGAAAAAAAATGTCTTCTTTCTCTTTCCTTTTCTCCACCTTACGATTAAAGCTCATTATCAGAATTTATTTGACCTATATACACTCTACCTGTAAACAATATGTATAGTAGGTATAAATCATTTAAATACCTACAAAAGTAACTAAGGAAATTATATATATCTTTAATTTAGGTTTACGTGAACCCAATGTTTAATATTTGAAATTTCATGATATTTACCTATATAAACCCTACTGTAAAACAATGAGCTTACTTTATAGATCCTTGTAAACTTACTTTATGTATCTTTATAATTTTGTATACTCAATAAACTTCTTTTGACAAGGAAAAAACAGGGTTATAATTACCCCCAACCCGCACTTCAAATTATAATGCAACCTGTGAAACTTATATGATTTGTTTACAAAAGTGGAGTTTTCTTTAATTTGTCACATCTGACAAGAGACAGCCGTTTAACAGAAGCAGTAAAGCTGTCTCCCTCTCCAATGGAAACATTGATTCATCCATCAGTTTGTCTTTGTAACATTTAAATATTAGTGTTACTTTGTTTCCAGCAAAACAAAACAGAGCGCCGCGTGTACAACGCTGCGCTCACAGAATTGGGCTCGGTTCTGCATTTCAGGAACGCGCAGGGTGCGGCAACGCTCGTTACTTCCATTGGTGCAATGTGGTGCCATTCAATTCTGCATGGCATACTAATGAACCGTGCCCACGCATGTGTGTTGTCGTTCCTGCGAACTGCATGGCAGCACCATTTTCACCCACTGCACTGCCAGAAAAAAAAGTGTTGACCTTTTTTTTTTTTTTTTTTTGGGGACATCAAGGCGCTTTGCCCATTCATTTCACGTTCATTTGATCATTTTCTTTTGTGTTGTATTGAATTGCATTGGGTTTACCCCGGTCCACGGCACTCCCACCTGCTCATGTACGGACCAGCTGTCGGCTAACTTTTGTTCTTCTGCTTTGCCACCTTTCTGTAACACGCTCTCACGTTGGAAACTATAGCTGGCTGTGCCAACACAGATCAGGCATTTAACCACTTCAGCTCCGGAAGGATTTACTCACTTCCTGACCAGGCCATTTTTTTAGCGATACGGCACTGCGTCACATTAACTGACAATTCAAAAAAATAGAAAAAAAGGGGACCCTCCTATGGCCACATCCGAATAAATTGTATGTCATAAGAAAAGAGAAGGGGGTTCAACAAGGACCCCCTGAGCGGACTTTAGAGGCACAACAAACCTGAGAAAGCATAATCAAAAAAAAATATAATAAATGTTATTCAATATAAATACATACAATACAAAGACATTGACAAAAGATAGTAAAAAATCATCTATATAAAAAAATATGTGCCCCGATGTGTCCTTGTTGAACCCCCTTCTCTTTTCTTTTTTAACTGACAATTGCGCGGCCGTGCGATGCTGTACCCAAACGACATTATCTCCTTTTTTAAAAGGAACGAAAATTCGAAAAAAAACGAAAATACGAAAATTCAAAAATCTGAAAATTTCTAAAGAAGAACAATTCGAAAGAACGAAAATGCGAAAATACAAAAATAAGAAGGAAAATACCAAAATTTGAAACGACGAAAATAAGAACGAAAATCGGAAAATTCAAAAAACCAAAAGAACAAAAAACATTCTATTATAATTAACCACTTCAGCCCTGGAAGAATTTACCCCTTTATTGACCAGGACATTTTTTGCGATACGGCACTGCGTCGCTTTAACTGACAATTGCGCAGTCGTGCGACGCTGTACCCAAACGAAATTGATGTCCTTTTTTTCCCCACAAATAGAGCTTTCTTTTGGTGGTATTTGATCACCTCTGTGGTTTTTATTTTTTGCACTATAAACAAAAAAATTGTGACAATTTTTATAAAAAAACAACCTATATTTTTTACTTTTTGCTATAATAAATATCCGAAACAAAAAAAAAAAATTCTTCCACAGTTTAGGCCAATGTGTATTCTTCTACATATTTTTTGCTAAAAAAATCCCAATAAGCGTATATTGATTGGTTGGTTTGCGCAAAAGTTATCGCGTCTACAAAATATCGGATAGATTTATGGCATTTTTATTATAATTTTTTTTTTACTAGTAATGATGGTGATCAGCGATTTTTAGCGGGACTGCGACATTGAGGTGGACAGATCGGACACTTTTGACCCTTTTTTGAGACCATTGACATTTATACAGCGATCAGAGCTAAAAATGGCCCCTGATTACTGTATAAATGTCACTGGCAGGGAAGGGGTTAACACTAGGGGGAGATTAAGGGGTTAAGTGTGTTCCCTGGGAGGTGTTTCTCACTGTGGAGGGAGGGGACTGACTGGGAGTAGAGAGAGATCGCTGTTCCTGATCACTGATCCCTGACAGAACGGGGATCTGTCTGTTTACATTGACAGATCCCCGTTCTGGCTCTCTGAGGAGCGATCGCGGGTGGCCGGCGGACATTGAGCGCGCACCCTATAGCTCTTGAAACGGTCAACGTACATCTAGGGTGATTCAGGCAGCTTTGCCAACCTGCCGCAGTATAATGGCGGTGGCTGGTCGGCAAGCAGTTAAGGTTTACTGTTGTCACCACGGTCAAGGCAGGGGGGGGGACAGGAGGGGCAGCTGCCCCAGGATGAGATGAGCAAGGGGGCAAAGAACAGACGCAGGGTGGTACACCGATTCTAAGGCGTGTAGGAAAAGTGCGGGAGGGGGTGCGATTCTGGATTCTTGCCCTGGGTGCTGGAAGACCCTGTCCCAGTGGTGGTTGTCACCATCAGGAAAGCCACCCTGAGAAATGCCATGAAGCCATCACTGAAGTGCTTGTAGACAGGAAGTGCCCGAAAGAAAGGCTGCAGAAGATCAGCAGCACTGAAATGCGACAAAGGTTAAAAAAAAGTGAAAACAGTACTTTGTTTAAAAAAAAAAAAAATATGGCAACTGTTAAATTTCATTAACTTAGGGTGTACCTCTACTTTAGGAACATGGCATATACATAAAACTATATATCACTTACTTAAATGGTCCCTTTCTGGGTGTTCTTTTCCAAAATCCTGTAAATTAAACATTACCTGGTTCCTAGAGAGACCTTCCCAAGGACTCATTAGGGAACAGTTAGGCACACCCAACGATAATAGCTCGCTTTCCAAAAACAAAAAAAATTAATTACAAATTAAACTTGTGGAGTCACCCTGTAATTTGTGTCACAATTTTGAAATAATTCGGGTCAAACTATCTATTAGGTAGATGGCTGGGTGTGTTGTTACCTTGTTGGAAATATACAGATTTGCTCTCTTTCACACAGAGTGTGGGCTTTTCTACCTGGGAGATTTTTTTCTTACCATGTTACTGCGCAGTTGAATGTCAACAACACAGAGTTGCAGAGTTTGCGATACGCAGCTATGGCCTGCTTACAGGTTGAAAGGGACCAGTGGTCAATCTGGGACAATTGCAGACGCCAAGTACCTGTAATAACTGTACGAATTTCCTTTATTGCGCTCACAGATGTTTTAAAGGGTCAGTCTAGACAAAAACTGGCATTTTCCTGTCTAGGGACTGGAGCGGGCATCACTAATTGGTGGACCGCGGCCCGGATGCGGACTAGGTCAGTGTCCTATCTGGACCGCCACTAAGAAGGGGTTTTTTGGCCTTTTTTTTTTTCTTTTTTATATGTAAGGTAATATGTTATTGTTGTATTTTTTATGTATGTTTCACGATGTGATTGTAATGGAGAAAAATATTAATAATAACAGATTAAAAAAAAGAAAAGAAGGGGAGTTTGGGGCTTTAGATGAGGCACGTGACACCCAGCTTGGTAAAAAAACATATTGACATGTTTATTATCATAAACAAATAACATAGCACATTGCAGTTGTACATGCATATATATTCATAATTATATATATTTATATATATATATACACCAATGACATATTGACAATTCATATATATACATAGATGGCAACCTAGCACAATGCAGTAACCAATGATGTAAGCCAATTGTACTCCACGTCATGGGATCAGTTACAATAGTAAAAAGTTACATAATGGTCTAAATGGAAAATGAACCGTGTAATAGAGACATGGCTGCATCCAACAAAGCTCGGCGCGTTTCGTGGATTCGCTCCACTTCCTCACAAGCAGATGCATAACATATCCGCAAAAGACACATAAATACCAATATGGTCAAATGTTTAACCCAAACAACCAGTAGGAAATGAGGGCGGAAGGAAATAAAAATTCCAGCCCCAAAATACTTACATATTGGCCTTTGAGTGAAGAAACTCACTAAGTAGTTACCTTATGGTACCACATGGAGCCATGATCCAAATGTGGTGTGCAATGTGCCAAAACCTGTGGCTAAAATAACTCTCTGTTCCAATTAGGGTTCTTTAATGCACCCGGGGCCACCACGGGTACCTCCCAATGTCACGCTGGCGTAGTTAATAAGAAGAGGCGTCCTCACGAGAGTGGCGGCTGCTGCCTGTCAGAACGCCTCTCTTGCGGACCAGCCAAGATGTAAAAGTTGCCGGCGCCATGACGCCAAAGAATGACGTCATACGCACAGCGTAAGGCGTTGCGCTGATGCTCATCATGTGCTCACCCAAATGTTCCCGCGCATGGAAGTAGGGCGGAGGGGAGTGCGCCCAATACGTATCGCAGCTCCCAGGTGCATAGCCAACCAACCAACCCTACAACCAACCCTACAGAATCAGACCACATGGGACTTAAAGTGACTACTCCATATGTGTTGGACAAAGTGCTAAGGTTGATATACATGTGGACTCTATATATCCTATAAATCCACCAAGTATGTACAGACCAAGAGATAAGGTCTGCTATCTTCACTGAGGATACATAAAGATACATGGATAGTGGTCAAAAATAATATACCAGTGAGTCACGTACCTCCATCCCTATGTTCAACATTGGCCAGAAGGGGGGGGGGGGTTTGAGACTTTAAATGAAGCTCATGTACTAATACACCTCCATTCCTAAACTCTACCATTTAGGAGCTGGTTCTTCACCTACGGCTGCTGTCATTGTCACTGCAGAGCGGAGAACAGGAGGCAGCCGCCTCAGCGGGTGACGTGGTTTGTTCCTTCCTGTCCCTACAAATGACTCTGAAGCATTTTGAGATGGTATTACTGAGCAAATACTCATCTCCATCAAACTAATTCATGTTGCACTTACATTTTAAATGATTCTTCCCTTAGTCTGACAAGGAAGCCTCGACCATCATGATCCCAGGCTTGGTGCCTAGGTATGCTCCAATATGGAGGCCCAACCATTAATGGGGCACACAAAGTACCAAGCTGTTTCCTGACCAACAGGACCCCGTCACTTACCACCATCACTGCTCTTTCTGGCTGCTTCTCCTACTGATTTCTTTTCACCAAAAGTTGGACATTGGCACCATCCATCACAACCTAGGGGGTTAATACCTTCTCCTCCTCAGTTCCTAGTTCTTTTTGATGCACCATAACTACACACTGTTAGGCACATGGATTTCCCTTTTCCCCATTAATTGAACCAGACAACATCTTTTTTGAGGGATTTTTTCCATTTACTTATTCATTAGCAAATTACAGTTGAGATAGAACAAATCGGTGCATTATACATCCTTACACATGGTTGTTAGGAACTGCAATTGACTTTGCACGATTAAGTACTACATAGATTGGCTTAATTGTTATTACCGGTGAGACCCATACCTTTTTAAATATAAAGAGATCCTTGTATCAATTCCATGTAAGTAGAGACTCGAAAGAAAGGGTCCCTTTAAAGGAAGCGCTGAAATGGAAGAGATTACTGATACTGATGCTGATCAGGTCCACACACTGAAGCTCTCACTCCAGAATCCCTTGATCTAGAAGGAATCCCCTGTATATACCGTATACACTAAGGAATGGGAAGTGACACACATGTAGGGAAAACCATGTCACAGAATACATTAACCCTCTACATGCACCAACCATAGTTAAAGGAACGTAACAAAACACTAACCAAAACAGTTTAAAGTAGACACTTACGTACAGGTCCATTCCTTGCCTTCCAGGCTTGGCCCCATAAAGGATGTAGGTGAGAAGGGTTTATTTTTGTCTACCAGGACTTTGCTTAGAGGAAACCAGAATGAAGAAGGGTTTGGTGTTCTTAGCTGTCCATCTGGGCATAAGGAACCTAAGCTTGCTGATCTGTGGTAAAGGTCTTAGAAGTACGGTTGCCACCTGTCCAGGATTCACCCGGACAGTTCGGGTTTTGAATCATGCGTCTGGGTTTCAGACCACCTGAAACCCGGACACATTATTCAGACCAGACTATGGCTTCCCAGCAGGGTTGCTGGCTGCAGTTGTCCAAGCTGAGAGTGTCTGTTACACTCTCTTTCACACTGCCCAAAGCCAGCACTAACAGTCGTCCTCCCCCCCACAAACACACAGACAGGAGAGGAGAGAGGGCTTGATCTGCTCCTCTTCCTGTGTCTGCCCACACTCCAATCCAATAAGAAAAGGGAAGTGGGGGAGGGACATTTGAAGCCCAGCAGACGCAGATACATCTGGATTAGAGGTGCTGACTGCCAAGGGGTGAATGAGCTCACCATCCACCCCTGTCTGTGACTGAAGTCTCCCCCCTTCTCTCTTCTCTCTCCTGCCTCTGAGTGAATACCTTAAGGTAAATCAGGGTTCTCAGAGCACCCCTTACATCAGGGTTTCCCTTTATACCCGAGGTTGCAGTGTTCCCCCTTACATCAGAGACCTCTCCGTACTCAGAGTTCTCAGTGTTAACCCTTAAATCAGGGTTTCCAGAGCATCCCTTATGTCAGAGTCCCCAGAGTTCTCCCTTACATCAGAGTCTGCAGAGTCTGTAAGGGAACTCTGCAAGTTCAGATGTAAGAGCAAACTCTGTGGATTCAGATGTAAAAGGGGAACTCTGTGGATTCAGATGTAAAAGGGGAACTCTGTGGATTCAGATGTAAAAGGGGAACTCTGTGGATTCAGATGTAAAAGGGGAACTCTGCGGATTCAGATGTAAAAGGGGAACTCTGTGGACTCTGATGTAAGAGGGGACTCTTGTGATTAACTTCATATAATTATAAATGTTATTTAACCACTTGCCGATCAGCAGCCACAGTTTTACTGCGGCAGAATGGCATGGCTGGGCGAAACGGCGTCACCTTACGTCGCTTCGCTCTGTGGCCACTAGGCACGCGCGCACGTCCGCTGCTCGCCCCCGGAGCCGATGAGAGTGCCTGGCGGGTGCGATGGCTGCCGGGCTCCCGCGATCGCTTATGACACAGCAAGAACCCGGGATCTGTGTATGTAAACACACAGATCCCGGTTCTCTGAGGGGAGAAGAGATACCGGTAGATCGTCTGTTCTTACAAAGTATGAACAGCGATCTATCATCTCCCCTAGACAGTCCCATCCCCCTTCAGTTAGAACACAGAGAGGGAACACAATTAGCCCCTTGATCGCCTCCTAGTGTTAACCCCTTCCCTGCCAGTGTCATTTTTACAGTAATCAGTGTATTTTTATAGCACTAATCGCTGCATAAATGCCAATAGTCACAAAAATGTGTCAAAAGTGCCTGATGTGTCCGCCATAATGTCGCAATCCTGATAAAAATCGCAGATCACCGTCATTACTAGTAAAAAAAAAAAAATAATAATAAAAATGCTATAAATCTATCCCCTATTTTGTAGATGCTATAACTTTTTCGCAAACCAATCAATATACGCTTATTGCGATTTTTATTACCAAAAATATGTAAAAGAATACATATCGGCCTAAACTGAGAAAAAAATATTATTATTTTTTTTTTTAAAAATGGATATTTATTATAGCAAAAAGTACAAAATATTGTGTTTTTTTTTTCAAAATTGACACTCTTTTTTTGTTTAGAGCGCAAAGAAATAAAAACGGCAGAGGTGATCAAATACCACCAAAAGAAAGGTCCATTTGTGGGAAAAAAAAGGACGTCAATTTTGTTTGGGTGCAACGTCGCCCAACCGCGCAATTGTCAGTTAAAGCGACGCACTTCCGAATCGCAAAAAAAATGCTCTGGTCATTCAGCAGCCAAATCTTCCGGGGCTGAAGCGGTTAATCACAAAATATATGCACTGTCCCTCCCCCACCCCAAAAAGAAAAAATACTACCAGCCGCCACAGTCACCTATCTGGGCCTAATGAATTCTTGAAAAAATCCACTGCATGGAAGGATTTTTTTTATGCTGTTTTTGGGTATCCTGTTGTTGACCCCAAGGTTACGTCTGTGTGTACCAGGCTGGGACCATCAGGGGTGCATGTGACAAGATGAGAACCGAGTGCCAATTGGGCACAACCGCGGCTCCCAATTTGACATCTGTGTGCAGGGGCGGACTGACCATTGAGCCAGTCGGGCACTGCCCGAGGGCCCTGGGCCACTAGGGGGCGCCATCAGGGTCGCCAGCCTCAGTAAAACCAGGGACAGTAAGTAAAAATCTGTGGTTTTTTTTTACATCTGTCTCTGAAATGTCCCTTACCGACATCCTTTGGGTCTAAAAATCCTGAGATTATAGCTGCCCCACCTCTCCAGTACCTTCTCAGCCAATAGAAACATGTCTGTGTATACAGTGTGATTGTATACTGTGTGTGTATACTGTGTGGCCCCATAATCTCCTATTGCCCGGAGGCCCCATGAGTTGTCAGTCCGCCCCTGTCTGTGTGGGTGGGTGTCCCTAAACGCAGACAGTGTGAGTTTGAGTCATGCACCCAAACACCCCCAAACTCCACGGATGTCAGATTGGGAGCAGCGGCTGTGTCTGTGCAACTGCTGCATCCCAATAGACATTAAAGTGGTGTTCCGGCCGAAATTATACTTTTTAATTAAAAATACCCCTATAATACACAAGCTTAATGTATTCTAGTAAAGTTAGTCTGTAAACTAAGGTCTGTTTTGTTAGTTTATAGCAGTAGTTTGTTATTTTATAAACTTACAGCAGGCCGTGGCCATCTTAAGTGTGGGCATCTGAAGCCAGACTGTATTTCTTCCTGGATCTCATGCTTGCAGATCTCGCACATGCTCAGTGCAGCACAAGCAGTGTAATAGGTTTCAGGTCAGGTTTGCATAGCAACGGCAGTTTTAGAGGAAGTTGACGCCCCTTCCCATAAGGCATTGCAAACAGGAAATGATGCGATGGGCCGCGGCCAGGGAGGAGGAAGTGAAAATTGAATACAGCAGATATACAGTAGGTGCTGAGAAAAAAAATTTAAAAATATCCAATTTGTTTACAGTGCACAGTTTAGTGAGGGATACTGAAGAGTTGTAAAAGTGGGTGGAACTCCACTTTAATGGTACTGCCTGCATGTGGTTGCATAATACGCCTGTGCATCCTGAGCGGGCAAGCGTGGCTCTTTGCACAGATGTACGCTTAAAGTGGTGTTCCGGCCGAAATTATACTTTTTAAATAAAAATACCCCTATAATACACAAGCTTAATGTATTCTAGTAAAGTTAGTCTGTAAACTAAGGTCTGTTTTGTTGGTTTATAGCAGTAGTTTGTTATTTTATAAACTTACAGCAGGCCGTGGCCATCTTAAGTGTGGGCATCTGAAGCCAGACTGTATTTCTTCTTGGATCTCATCCTTGCAGATCTCGCACCTGCTCAGTGCAGCACAAGCAGTGTAATAGGTTTCAGGTCAGGTTTCCATAGCAACGGCAGTGTCAGAGGAAGTTGCCGCCCCTTCCCAGAAGGCATTGCAAACAGGAAATGATGCGATGGGCCACGGCCAGGGAGGAGGAAGTGAAAAATGAATACAGCAGATATACAGTAGGTGCTGAGAAATTTTTTTTTAAAAAATATCCAATTAGTTTACAGTGCACAGTTTAGTGAGGGATGCTGAAGAGTTGTAAAAGTGGGTGGAACTCCACTTTAAGTACGCCCATGTGAACAAGGCCTTCCATTGTTCTCAGTCATCTCTAAGGACTACATAACCCCTTTGCCCTTTGTTTGGAGATGTGGAGAGGGGAACATGGTATTAGACTTGTCCTAGGGTGAAAATGTTGCTCCTTTATAAATACTGTACAGTACAGTCAGTGAGCGTCGTCACCCTAGGGCAGGACGCGTGTTAGTGGCAGGACGGCCAGTTGCAAAAAAGGCTGAAAAAAAACGAAACTATTTCAGCCACCACATCTAAGGATGGGTAATATTGGAATACATCACATTTTTGTTCTTGGGTTTAAATACACATTAATAAAGACATATTGCCAGGCTGCAGGCATATATAACAGAATAGCTGACAGATAGGATTCTCCAATCATTATTACTGACAAGCCATCGGCAAGAAGATTTAACCTTCCAGTCTGGGTCATGGTACGTAGTGTAGGCACCTCTCCCAGCACTCCCTGTAATCAACTGGGGTCATCAGTCTCTGACCTGAGCGGTGTCTGGAATATCTCACTAGAAGGATATTTATTTAGATGCCTCTGACCATGGAAAGCACCAATTTTACAGATATAGTGCATCACCACTTACACACGCCGGCCACTTTATTAGGTACACCTTGCTAGTACCGGGTTGGACCCCCTTTGGCCTTCGTTCTTCATGGCATAGATACAACAAGGTGTTGGAAACGTCCCTCAGAGATTTTGGTCCATAGTGACATGATAGCATCACGCAGTTGCTGCAGATTTGCAAATCTCTCCTTCCACCACATTCCAAAGGTGCTCTATTGGATTGAGATCTGGTGAGTGTGGAGGCCATTGGAGTCCAGTGACCTCATTGTTCAGTGGTGAGATGATTGGAGCTTTGTGACATGGTGCATTATCCTGCTGGAAGGAGCCATCAGAAGATGGGGACACTGTAGTCATAAAGGGATGGACATGGTCAGCAACAATACTCAGGTTGGCCGTGGACCACTTGCCGCCCGCCCACCATCAAATGACGACTGGGTGGTGCGGTTCTCATTCTGGGTGGTCGTCATATGACGGCCTCCCAGAACGACCACTGTCGCGCGCCCCCCTGGGGGTGCGCAGCATGGCGATCGAGGACGCGCCGTGTTGATAGGACGCGGCGAGACCCTGATCTGTGTAAAGAGCCGCGGGCGCAGCTCTTTAACCTTGTGATTGGCTGTGTCCAATCACAGGCGGTCACATGTAAACACGGAGATGCCGATAATGGGCACTCCTCACCTCATCCTGACAGAGTGAGAGGAGAGGAGAGGAGAGGAGAGCCGATCAGCGGCATCAACTCACAGAGGACGTCTAGGGATGTAATCAGGGCACTGATCATAAGTGCCCTGAGTACAATTAAGTGAGCACCAGTGCCAAGCAATGCCACTGCCAGCAATCAGTCCCAACCAGTGCCAACAATTGGCACCAATCTGTGCCCACAAGTGCCAGCAATCAGTGCCCACAAGTGCCAGCAATCAGTGCCCACAAGTGCCAGCAATCAGTAGCCATCAGTGATGCCAGTCAGTGCTGGCTATCAGTTATGCCCATCAATGCCCATCACTGCTGCCCATCAATGCCACCCATCAATACCCATCAGTGCCGCCTATCCGTGCCACCTATCTGTGCCCACCAGTGCCACCTATCTGTGCCCACTAGTGCCATCTATCTGTGCCCAGTGCCACCCATCAGTGCCGCCTATCAGTGCAACATATCAGTGCCCATAAGTGCGGCATATTCGTGCCTCCTCATCAGTGCCACCTAATCAGTGCCGATAAGTGCCATCTCATCAGTGCCCATCAGTGCAGCCTATTAGTTCCCATCAGTGAAGGAGAAAAATTACTTATTTACATAATTTACTGACAGAAACTAAGAAAAACTTATTTTTTTCAAAATGTTTGGTCTTTTTTTTTTTTTTAGAAAAAAATTAAAAACCCAGGAGTGATTAAATACCACCAAAAGAAAGCTCTATTTATGTGAAGAAAATGATAACAATTTCACATGGTTACAGTGTAGCATGACCGCGAATTGTCATTCAAAGTGCGACATCACTGAAAGCTGAAAGATGGCCTGGGCAGGAAGTAAGTGCCCTGTATTGAGGTGGATAAACTATGCTTAATTGGCACTAAGGGGCCCAAAGTGTGCCAAAAAATCCCCCCTCACCATTACACCACCACCAGCAGCAGCCTGAACCATTGATACAAGGCAGGATGGATCCATGTTTTAATATCATTTACGTCAAATTCTGACCCTACCATCTCAATGTCACAGCTGAAATCGAGACTCATCAGACCAGGCAATCTTCTATTGTCCAATTTTGGTGAGCCTGTGCCAATTGTAGCCTCAGTTTCCTGTTCTTAGCTGACAGGAGTGGCACCCAGTTTGGTCGTCTGCTGCTGTAGCCCATCTGCTTCAAGGTTTGATGTGTTGTGCGTTCAGAGATGGTATTCTGGATACCTTGGTTGTACCGAGTGGTTATTTGAGTTACTGTTGCCTGTATATCATCAGGGACCAGTCTGCCCATTCTCCACTGACCTCTGACATCCACAAGGCATTTTCCTCTACACAACTGTTGTTTACTGGATATTTTCTGGACATGTGCACTGCCGAAAAATTTGTTTTTATTTTAGTTTTTCTTATCATTCGTTATGATCGATATTCGTTATTTCAAATTAATTAGTAAATTCTGAAAAATTCGAATTTGTTCCGTTCCATCCGTATAGATGCACTATTCGTTATTTTGATAATTCGAAAATTTGGAAAAATTCTAATTCGTTATGTTACATTAGTATAGATGCGGTATTAGTTGTTTTGATAATTCGTACGTTCTGAAAAAATTTAATTTGTTGCGTTCCATTCGTATAGATGCAGTATTCGTTATTTCGATAATTTGGAAATTTGGAAAAATTCTAATTCGCTATGTTACATTAGTATAGATGCGGTATTAGTTGTTTTGATAATTTGTAAGTTCGGATTAAAATGCGTATTCGTTACGCTCACTAACAGCTAAATTTGAAAGGAAATTCCAATACCTGTAATAGTTTAATAGTTTTATAGTTTTAATAGTTTATAACTATTATTATAGTTTTTATTTTTAGTTTTTTCACAATCAAGGATTTTATTAAAGATAATGTAGCTTACATTGACATTATGAATTTACAAAGCAATATTCAAAAATTAACGACGGTTAACATTACAACTTTTGGCTGTTAACATTTTTTATTATTATTATTATTTATTATTAATAATTAATAATAATAATAAAAAAACCCTGTAATAATGGTTAACAAACGTAATAATTTAACTACTTCCGAACTGCCCACCGCAAATACACTGCGGCAGGGCGGCCCCCGGCTGCGTGAAACAGCGTACCTGTACGTTGTTCGCAATTCCTGGTCTTGAGCGCACACATGCGCTGCCGGCGACCTGTTCCTGCTGTGATTGCACACGGCGGGAGCCAATCAGCGGGCGGCCGCCGGCCACTCGCATTGATTGGGGGGAATGACAGCACGGTGATCTGCCTATGTAAACAAGGCAGACCGTCGTTCTGTCACAGAGGAAGAGAGAGATCTGTGATTGCTACTAATCAGGAACACCAATCTCTCTCTTTGTCTAGTGTCAGCATCCCCCACACAGTTAGAAAGCACACATAGGGAAAGGAACGCATTTAACCCTTAGATTGCCCCTGATGTTAACCCCTTCCCTGCCAGTGTCATGTATACAGTGGCAGTGCATTTTTTTGGCACTGATCAATGTATTGGTGTCACTGGTCCCCAAAAAGTGTCACTTAGTGTCCAATTATTCCACCACCATTCCACCACAGTCCTGCTAAAAATCGCTGATCGCTGCCATTACTAAAAAAAAAAAAAAAAAGTCCCTAAATCTATCTTATAGCTTGTAGATGCGATCACTTTTGCACAAACCAATCAATACACCCTAATTGGCATTTTTTTTTTCCAAAAATATGTAGCAGAATACAAATTGGCCTAAATTGATGAAGAAATTAGATTTTTTCACATATTTTTATTGGATATGTTTTATAGCAGAAAGTAAAAAATGTTTTTTCTTTTTTCAAAATTGTCGCTCTTCTTTTGTTTATAGTGCAAAAAATAAAAACCGCAGAGGTGATCAAATACCACCAAAAGAAAGCTCTATTTGTGGGGAAAAAAAGGACTTCAATTTTGTCTGGGTACAACGTCGCACGACCGCGCAATTGCCAGTTAAAATAACGCAGTGCCGTATCGCAAAAAATGGCCTGGTCAATAAGGTGGTAAATTCTTCTGGGGCTGAAGTGGTTAATTATAACAGAATTTTTTATGTTCTTTTGGATTTTCGAATTTTTGTTCTTTCGAATTTTCGTTCTTATTTTTGTATTTTTGCATTTTCATATTTTCTATTTTTTTTAACGATTTTTGAATTTTCAAATTTCGTATTTTCGATTTTTTTCGAATTTTCGTCCTCTTAGAAAATTTGTTTTCGACAAAATTTGTTTTCGATAAAATTTGTTAAACAGTCTTTCATTTGGATGTTTCCGAATTAACAAATATGCCACATTTTAATGAACAATGAATTCGGAACGAAACGAATTGCACGTGTCTAATATTTTCTCTTTTTTTTCGGACTATTGTCTGTAAACCCGGGAGATGGCTGTACATGAAAATCCCAGTAGATCATCAGTTTTTTAAATACTCAGACCAGCCCGTCTGGTACCAACAACCACGCCACGTTCAAAGTCACTTAAATGCCCTTTCTTCACCATTCTGATGCTCAGTTTGAACTTCAGCAAGTCGTCTTCACCCCGTCTAGATGCCTAAATGCCATAGGCGTGCGCAAGGGGTGTGCCTGGGCACACCCTAATCCTGGAATTGGCAACGCATCAAAAGTTGGCTTCTCCTCCTCTTCCTCCCGCCGATATTCAGCTGCCACGGGAGGAAAATACAGGAGATTGGTACCAATGTATGCCACCCCTCTTGTCCCAGTTCCTTTTCTTTCTGCTGCCCAGGTCCCCCTGTGTGATCACCTGCCCCCCCCCCCATTGTTTTAGGATGACGAGTGGGGCAGAGGCCGGTTAATATGTCACAAAGGCATATGTGTTGGAGCTTTGAGGTGCACACCCTAATACAATAGGCTGCGCACACCTATGCTAAATGCATTGAGTTGCTTCCATGTGATTGGCTGATTAGCAATTTGTGTTACCAAGCAATTGAACAGGTGTACTTGATATAGTGGCCGGTGAGTGTATATTGACAGCACTCATGTCTAATCCACTGGAAAGTCAGTGAGTGTTTGAAGTGTCCATGCAGAGTACAATACCCTCCAAGAGTAGGATGCAACTCCAACCAAAAATGTTAACTTTACGTTTTGGATATGTAGCGAGGTACCAGGCCTCCTTCGGTCTAATGAGAACCTCCAGGGCCAGAGGTAGCTGACATCCTTCTGTATAAGGTGGGTTGTGTGGCATAGTGGGTGCAAACTGGTTAAAGTTATTGGGCGCCAGACACTTCTTGAATGGAAAAGAGATCATTATTTCTCTTAACAATTCTTTGGGGGAGAGAGGGTTAGGGCCAGGACACCCTTAGGTAGTTGCAAATTCAATTGGCTGACTTCAATAGGAGGACAGCCATGCAGGGAAAGACATCCAGCAAGACACTACATCTGCATCTGCAGGAATGCTGTCTCCTATGGCAATAGTCTTTAACAGTTCCTAACACAAAGCGTAACAGTTCCTTTCACTTCCACTACAATCGCTCCTTGTAGTTCTTCAGCCCACTAGGCTCCTGGTCTCTCACTAGACCCACTGATTCACCGGCACTGAATCCCTTGAGCTCCTCCACTCCAATCTTTACGGTGGTATCTTCCTCAAGCGTCACCCCCGCCTCTCTGCTGGGTCCCTAGCTTGGCACTCAAGATACCTCTCAAACTGCACCCCACTGGCCTGCTCGGTCCCTGGCTTGACACAGAAGACTGCTCTGCAAATGTCACCTCCGATGGTTGGGTCCCTGGCTTGATACCCACTGAAGTTTCCAGATTCTTTACTGCCCCCTGTTGGTGAGAATACTGCTCTGGTAATTGCTTCAGTTACTCACTGTGGTCCCTGGTAATAAGGTGGTTGGTCCCTTGGTGGCAACAGCTCCCCTTCTACCTCCGACCACGACAGGTTCTCCGGGCGTCAGAACCGTCACTTCTGGTTGGACTGCAAGCCGCAGTGTCAACCCTGCGCTGCTCTCCTGCCTCCGGATAGGCCCACAGACTGCCTAGCAGCCAGATGTGCCCGGGATAGGCCCAATCTCCGGCCTAGCAGCCCGGGCAGTACAACACACGTCCGCCCAGACAGCCGTCCAGGTGGCACAGAACACCGATCACCTAGGCTAACTGTTGTTTGTGGACTTTCTACATTGGTTCTTTGATCCTCTTGCAGATATGGGCATATGAAAACTAAAGACTAAAAGAGTGGACTTTAAAGTCACACAGGTAGACTGTCTAAAAATAATAAGATTGGTTTATTGGATACAAAATTCATAGGGTGAAGACAATTAATACAAATAAATACATATAAGAAAATTCATGAGATTGGTGTTTTATAGCCCACACATAACCTTTGACACCACTTCGTATGATACATAGATATAGTAGTGTATCCGAAAAGGCGGAAATCGAAATTCCCGTAATAGTGTTCCAGTTAGGGATGTGGGTAGGCAGGCTTGTGGGTCAGGATGTGAATCCAGGTATAAATATTCTTTTATTTGCTCAACATGTTGCGCGTAGAGATACGCTTCTTCAGGAGCATAAGAAGTTCTATTCGATATACATGAAAAGACAATAAATATACAGTTTGTCAACATATAGAAGAAAAAAAAAAAAAAAGAAAAAAAACTTAATAAAACATCATTAATAAAGGATACGAAAAATGACTCCAACCAGGCCAGTTGGCTACAACCAGACCCCCCAGAAGAGGCCTGGCCACCCAGAGACAGAAAGCAAAGCCAGGTAGCTGGGACGCATAATATAGCATGGTAAAAAGATTAAGATATATGGTATTTCTCTGTTAGTATAACCTAGTTCTAAAGCTAGACAACGGCGCCAAAATATGTGTAACAATCATGGTAAGCCATAATACGAGGTGAATTTAGGTCATGATAAAAGGGTTGATAATGTTTGCAGAAAATGCAGAGATAAGTAGTATTAAATATGTTAAAGAATATAGGGGACCGATAAATCCCCAAAAAAAGGGGCTCAAAAATGTTATGTGTGTAGATGTAGGCTAAACAGGGCTATATAATCGAGGGTGGCTTGCATTAGAAAGGATATTATAGTGCTAAATGCGGAAAACAGCAATAGGTAGAACAAAGCACACAGCCTACCACACAGTAATCAGACGCCGAACAAGCAGTATAATAAATTGCTGGTAAGCAAGGTTGTCTAGGTATATCCAGAGACAGAAGAATGGAGATGAGTTTTCAGGGATCGCCTGAAGGTAGCAAGAGTAGGCAATAGCCGGATAGATGGAGGTAGCGAGTTCCAGAGGATGGGAGAGGCTCTGGAGAAATCCTGGAGATGAGCATGGGAGGAGGAGATGAGAGAGCTTGAGAGTGGGAGGTCTTAAGAAGAGCGGAGAGGACGATTTGGGTGATATTTGGAGATAAGATTGGTGATGTAGCTCGGGGCAGAGTTGTGAATGGCTTTGTATGTTGTGGTTAGTATTTTTGAATTTAATTCGCTGGGTGATTGTCTAATGTGTTAATACCCACATAAACAGTTAGTGCAGAGTTTGATGATTTAGATTTCTAAGCTAGGGCAATATATATTGTTTGTGTTTATTTTTTCTATTTTTAATCTAACGTTAGGGTTTGGCTAGGGAACTATTGAGTTATTTATTGTTTTAGAGAGGGGAACAGATCAAGGTTGTTGGATGAACAATCAATATCCTATAGGAACATTATACGAAAGGTATATTGAGCCCATTGAGCATTGGCTCTTCCTACCGGGCTATAACTGGGACAGTTAAGTGTATCGAGGAGCTATCTAAATGACACCTGGATCACATATTATAGGCAACATGGGACAATTTAAATACAGTCGACCATCAAACTAGGTGAAAGTCAGACTTGATGGGGCATGGAGAAGGGGGATGAGGCAGCCGATAGCAAGGGAACTACAGGAAAGGTTTGTAGGACTGGTTTTCATTGAGCCCCGGCGCTCAGGTAGCGTTAAGTCGCTCTATCCAGAGAGTTTCCTTTTGCAAGATAAGCTTGTCCCATTCACCCCCTCTAGGGCTTTTTGAGACGACAGCCAGAACAACAAATGAGACAGAGGAAGTATCAAAGTGATGGTAGAAGTCCAAATGTCGGCTGATGGACGTCAGCATTTTCCCATTGCCCGAATAATATAGATGAACGTTGATTCACTGTCTCAGTTGTCTGTCCATCTTCCCTACATAAAAAGCCCCACATTTGCACACCATAAGGTATACCAGCCCTTGTGTGCAGCAAGTGGCAGAGAATTTGAGGTAAGAGGTCTCACCATTGGGGAGTAGGATTCTATGTCCAGGTAATACCCATGGGCAAAATGCACTGTTGCCACAACGTGATGTCCCCAAAGGCAAATTGGATGTACATAGGTTATGTGCTGTGTAGTGGCTAGTTACAAGTCTATCTCTGAGGGAGTGAGCACACCTGAACACAATTTCTAGACGTTGGCCAATGTATTTTAGAAGTATTGGGTCTTCCTGTAGAAGATGCCAATGTGTGTCCATTATCATTCTGATGTCCTCATGATGTGATGAGAATTTGGTAATCAGTTTAACTGTAGGTTTTTTCAGGGGGGTCTTGGTTTTATATAGCAGGTCACTGCGTGGTTGGCGCACGGCCTTGTTGTAGGCATGACACAGCAGTGAGCGGCTATATCCTCGTGCCAGTAAACGTGATTGTAGTGACTTGGCTTGGTACTAAAAATCTGATGCATGCGTACAGTTTCGGCGGAGCCTAATGTACTGAGCGTACGGTATGCTTCGAATGAGTGCTGGAGGGTGTGCGCTAGCCACGTGCAACAATGTGTTGCCAGCTGTTGTTTTTTTATACGGAAGAGGTTTGTTGCTAATGTGTTGTCTTTGTCCTTGTAAATAACAAGGTCGAGGAAATTGGTTTTCTTGATGTCACAACTATAGGTAAATTTTAGGTTAAACTGGTTGGTGTTTAACCGCTTGACATCCGCGCTATAGCCGACTGACGGCCACAGCACAGACCTGAATTTCCGGGAGGCCGTCATATGATCACCGAGTCACTGAGACTCGGGTGATCAACGATCCGAGTAAGGGGCCGGTCCCGGCCCCTTTCCATGTGATCAGCTGTCAGCCAATGACAGCTGTTTACATGATCAAAACAAAAGCTCTGTGATCGTTTTTTTTTCTCCTCACGCTGACAGCGCGAGGAGAAAAAAAAGCCGATCACCGGCTTATCTGCAAGGGACATCGGTCCCGTAGAGGAAGAGGCAATTCTGCCTCATATGTGCCACCAGTACCCCCTGCCAGTGCCACCTGCCATTGCCACCTGACAGTGCCCATAGTGCCCACCAGTGCCACTTATCAATGCCCACGAGTGCCACCTATCAATGCCCACAAGTGCCACCTATCAATGCCCACAAGTGCCACCTATCAATGCCCACCAGTGCTGCCTATCAGTGTAACCGATCAGTGCCCATTATTGCCACCCATCAGTGCCCATCACTGCCACCTATCGGTGCCCTTCAGTGCCGCCTCATCAGCGTACATCAATGAAGGAGAAAAATTACCTTTGTTAAAATTTTATAACGAAATATAATAAAATTTTTTTTTTTTTAATTCGGTCTTGTTACATTTTTTAAGCAAAAAATAAATAGCGCAAAGGTGATCAAATACCACCAAAAGAAAGCTCTATTTGTGGGAAAAAAATGATAAAAATTTAATTTGGGTGCAGCATTGTATGACCGCGCAATTGTCATTCAAAGTGCGTCAGCGCTGAAAGCTGAAAATTGGTCTGGATAGGAGGGGGGTTTAAGTGCCCAGTAAGCAAGTGGTTAAGGATTGGATGAAATCATCAAGAGATTCAGGAGTGTCTGTCCATATGATGAAGACGTCTTCAATATAACGTCTCCAACATAGGATATGATCAGTAAATTTAGTCAGAGATTCACAAGAAAAAAGATGTCGTTCCCACCCCCCCAGATACAGGTTGGCGTAGGCAGGAGCAAAACAAGTGCCCATGGCTACCCCCTGTATCTGGAGGTAGTGAGAGCCCATAAAGTCAAACCAGTTATGGGTTAAGATAAATCTCAGCAGTTGCAAAATAAATTCAGTGGTGGTGGTCCTCCTCGTAGAGGAAGGTACGGATCATCTCGACTCCCTGCTCGTGCAGGATGCTGGAGTATAGTGCCTCCACATACAAGGTCACGAGCAGGGAATCAGGAGGAAAGACCACCCCCTCAAGCCTGCTGGCATTTTCAGTAAGGCAACCGATTCCCAAAATGATCGGTCTCCCAGGGGGCGACAGGGGGTTCTTATGCACCTTGGGAAGTGCATAGAACGTCGCCACCCTAGGAGACCGAACATTTAGGTAATCGTAAACATCTTTATCAATGAGGCCCTCAGAGTATGCATCATTGATAATGTTGAGGAAGACATCTTTGAAGCAGGAGGTGTGAAATATGGAAATACGCCGATACCAATGAGGGTTGGATAAAATGTTGTGGCACATAGTTTCATAGAGCTTCCTAGTCATCAGGACTATGTTGCCACCCTTATCTGCTGCCTTCACAACCACATCGGGGTGGTTTTGTATTTTTGAGATGGTTTGTCGTGTCAAAGTTAGATTGCTCTTTTTGGGAATAATGTGCATTAGTTTAATGTCACTCACAACATATTGTAAAAAAATCCATGCTTGAGGGTTAGTAGACAGGTCTGGAAAGTGTTTAGATTTGGGTTTAAACTTGTTGATAGGGGGTGAAGGTGGGGTATAGGTAGTAGTGTTGGTGGTACTGGTGTCGTCATTCTTGTCTAGCAAAAGCATCAAATCACGGAGGGCTCGAAAGTCCTCCATTTTGAAATGCTTAATGGTTTCTGAGAAGTCACGTTCTTCTTTGGCTCTCAGGCGTTCCTTGTCAAATAAGAACTTGTATGTCAAGTTTCTAGTGAACATATAGACATCCTTGATAGTTTTGTATCTGTCTATTTGTTGTGAGGGACAAAAACTCAAACCAAATTTGAGTACATTAAGTTCTTGCTCAGTGAAGTGATAGGGAGTGAGATTTATTATATCGAGTTCTACGTTTGGGGTACCTGAATCCCGAGTGTTGGAAAATTTAGAATTGGTATAGTTATTTGATTGATATGGAAATCAAGAGTGCTTTGTTTTTTAAAGGTCTGTAGTTGTGCTATAGGGGGTAAATTGGGTGTATTTTGTGAATTAGCAAGGCTTTCTAATGCAAGCCACCCTTGATTATATAGCCCTGTTTAGCCTACATCTACACACATAACATTTTTAAGCCCCTTTTTTTTGGATTTATCAGTCCCCTATGTTCTTTAACATATTTAATATTACTTATCTCTGCATTTTCTGCAAACATTATCAACCCTTTTATCATGACCTAAATTCACCTCATATTATGGCTTACCATGATTGCTCTATTTGTTACACATATTTTGGCGCCGTTGTCTAGCTTTAGAACTAGGTTATACTAACAGAGAAATACCATATATCTTAATCTTTTTACCAAGCTATAATATGCGTCCCAGCTACCTGGCTTTGCTTTCTGTCTCCGGGTGGCTAGGGCTCTTCTGGGCGGTCTGCTTGTAGCCAATTGGCCTGGTTGGAGTAATTTTTTTCTTATCCTTTGTTTATTATGTTATTTTTAGGTTTTTTTTTCTTCTATATGTTGACAAACTGTATATTTATTGTCTTTTCATGTATATCCAATAGAACTTCTTATGCTCCTGAAGAAGCGTATCTCTACGTGCAACATGTTGAGCAAATAAAAGAATATTTAAACCCAGATTCACATCCTGAACCACAAGCCTGCCTACCCACATCCCTAACTGGAACACTATTACGGGAATTTCGATTTCCGCCTTTACGGATACACTACTATATCTATGTATTGTACGAAGTGGTGTCAAAGGTTATGTGTAGGCTATAAAACACCAATCTCATGAATTTTTTTTTAATGTATTTATTTGTATTAATTGTCTTCACCCTATGAATTTTGTATCCAATAAACAAATCTTATTATTTTTAGACAGTCTACCTGTGTGCCTTTAAAGTCCACTCTTTTAGTCTTTAGTTTTCATATGCCCAATTTGGGACGTTGGCACACTGCTATCTGTGTACCCACAGTGTCACCCTGTGTAATTACACACTTACTTGGAATTTCCTTCTTGCAGATATGGTTCAACTCATATGCGGATATGTATCCATATGTGTATAAATGCTCTATGTCCATCCAATCCGCAAATTTATTGTTATTGTTGTTTCTAAGATTTTGTAATTATTTCTATGTTATTGAAGACAGTATATATTTTTCTTCTTTTTTCCTATATGGAAAATTTGTACTACCCATGTGATTTTGTAATACTCTGCAAAACTCTTTAAATAAACAATTTAAAAAAAAAAAGAACACCGTTTACCTGACCTCACCTGAAAATATAGGCTCTCCCAGCAGGCCAAGGGATCCAAGAAAACCCCTGCCCATTGGCTGAGACGCCCCACATACCCATAACCTGACCTTGTGTTGCCCTTCTCATATCTAGTACCACCAAGTGCCCGGTCACCTAGTGGTAGAAAAGTGCAACAAGGCCAAACTTAGGGAGAAATCAATAGACCTCTAACAATCAACCAGGATGACTGTGAGGAGCAACCCTGCCTAAACTCCATGGTGCTACAGATAGAGTGTGTGTGTGTGTGTGTGTGTGTGTGTGGGGGGGTTAAAACCTTTGCTGGGTTTTTTAATTGAGCAAACCCTAAAAATACAACATGAACTCCAAACTAAATGATGAAATAGTCTTAATTGCTTTAAGGATTCATGGACATGGACTACTGTAGGCACTTCTATGCCTAGAATAAATCTTCTGGCACTTTACCACATAGCATGTGCGGCTTCCCGGATAAAAAATGCCATATCCATGTGCATGAACCCTAAAAGTTGACAGCACGATCAGATTTTATCACTGCTACAGAAAAAGGTGTAAATATGAACCTTACAGGTATAATAGGTATGTAGGTATAATAGGTCCATCTGAATACTTTACATTTTAAAATTATAGGTATAAAAGGTCATATCAATTAATCGAAAAATATACAAAAATAAAATAGAAGAAGATTAATAGGAATAAAAAAAAGTGATTTATCCCTGTAAAATACACTTTCATAATTGTGTTTTTTTAATAATGCCAAAAGATTTAATAAATAAAATATTTCCTGGGAACTTTTTATTGCTGTGGGGAGATTCACCAGTCTCTGTTTGTCCTGGTGGATATTGTTGCTGAGATTAAAAGTGATGGGAAATCCAAAGTTTGGAGAAGGGTAGATTTTCCTACACTTCTTGGTACAGTGATGATGAGGTCACCAAAACAGGAAATGAGGGAAAATGTCCCAAAGTGGCACACACAGCAATAAAAATGATGATCGGAACATATAACAAGGCAAAGGCTCACTATGTCCATCAGGCTTCACCAATAGACAAATTACCACTTTTGGTTGGACTCTTTTAGTGAAGTTCCCAAAGATTTTTTAGAAGGTCCACAAGTGGCCACCTAGTCCCACAGGCATGCTCTTTCCTCTTTCTGTGGCTTCAGCC
Source organism: Lithobates clamitans (assembly GCA_037952925.1). Classification (NCBI taxonomy): domain Eukaryota; kingdom Metazoa; phylum Chordata; class Amphibia; order Anura; family Ranidae; genus Lithobates; species Lithobates clamitans. The sequence goes on from JBBGZY010001048.1 coordinate 283,311, forward strand.
ATTTTGTTTTGTTCTGTATACTAATGCCGCGTACACGTTCGGAATTTCAGCCCGCAAAAGACCGATGAGAGTTTTTCATTGGAAAATGTGACCGTGTGTATGCTCCATCATTTTTTTGCTGGCCGAATTCCAGCCAGCAAAAGACTGAGAGCATGCTCTCAATTTTTCGGTTGGGAAAAGTTCCTATCCGAAAATGCGATCGTCTGTGGCAATTCCGACACGCAAAATTCCTATGCATGCTCGAAAACAATTCGACGCATGCTCGGAAGCATTGTACTTCATTTTCTCGGCTCGTCGTAGTGTTGGACGTCACCGCGTTCTTGACGGTCGTAATTTCAGCGAACTTTTGCGTGACCGTGTGTATGCAAGGCAAACTTGAGCGGAATCCCGTCGGAAAAGCCGTCATATCTTTTTCCGACGAGAATTCCGATCGTGTGTACGTGGCATTAGAAGAAGTCTCAGGTGGCTATGCTCTCTTCCCTGCCTATCCTTATCGGGACTAGGATTGTTAAGGAGTATTTTTGCTATTTTACAGTATTGTGATTTTGTACTGACCTTATTCTATGTCTCTTGTGCTTTTAAATCCTCCTCATTTTTATTGTAGCACCCTCCTAGATAGGTTGCTAGTTAGGTTAGGTAAATTTAGTACTGGTGGCTCCTGTAATCAGTTAGGCAGCTTGTGATTGGTTTGGGCTGTTCTGGGCTCTACAGGCTACAGGTTTGATTGCTTCCCCCTGTTTTCTGGAGGATTCCAGATTATAGTGGGTTGGGAGAGTCAGATAAGCAGCCTGAATATTTATGTGGTTCCAGACAATCCCTGGTGGAGGGTGTCCAGTAGGTGACTGGAGATGGCCTAAATAGTCTGAGACCTGAGGCAGCTCTGTTCTTGTGCAGGAGGAGAAGTTCCCAGCCTGAAGGGCTTCTGCCCTCCTGGGCAGCCCTACTGAAAATTCTACTTGCTCCTATGGAGGTCCCAGCTGTAGCAGAGCGGGGGGGAGCTGTTCTGCTAAAAAATCTTTTAAGTTAAGCAAGAGATTTTACTGGGGATCTGGTCTGGAAGACTCACTGAGGAATTGTCTGTCTGATATTGGAGGGAAGCATCCAAGGATTCAGGGAAAATGTGAGTACAGACCTGAATGGAGGATCCAAGTGACTGTTGCTGCTGATATCCCTAGCATATTTTTAGTGCTTGCCTGGCCTAGGACATTACTGAAGGTGTCCCAATGCTGTTCAATTTCTGGTCTTTTGCTGGAGGAACTGCCCTGAGAAGTAGGGAGACAGTGAAGGGTGTCCTTAATCTATTGCTCAGTGTTTATGGAGTATCCCACAGCTCCCTATGTCCTATCCACGTTAATCCACAATAAATCGTGTAAAGGCAATCCCTAGACTGTTTATTGAGCCAGAAGAAGGACTGTTCCTTTGTGCCTGGCTGTTGTTGCATCTGGGAAAAGAACCATCAGTGGTCCTCTCGGGGGGCGAGCGCTACATGCATATGTGCATTTGATGTACTATTGATTTTGCTTTGTTTAATATAAAACGTAATACAAATGTGGGTAAAGAAGGTCCACAAGTGGTTAAACCCAGAACCAAAATACAACGTAGATGGGATGACGTGATTCTAGTTATGGGAGGTCCAAGGCTCCCTTGTCTGCTCCACGCTAGATGGAAAAAAGGTCAGTTGTTATGGTTGCTAAAAGCAATGTGTGTACAGGAGTCCTAATCCCTGGGGTTCAGGAGATCTTTGGTGGTTCATTATTTTTACAACAGGCTTCTATAATGTAAACAGTTTTATGAGTCTCAGTTGCTCTGGGAAAAAAAAAGCACAAACACGAGACAAACAAAACCAGGCTTAATATTGAATATCGGTTTTATGCAAAGTCAAAGCGTAAACTGTAGCACAGAAATAGATGCAGGGGTATACTTAGATGGCCAGGGCTTTTGGGTTACCTCCTGGCACTGAGTATACTGGTCTACGTGCTGTGTAAAACCTTTACTGGCCGTCTGGGAACCCCTAGTCTGAAAGTTTTCAATAAAAAAAAAATAAAAATGTCTGTTTGACTTTGCCACAAACAACACTGCATACAAGGACAGGCAGATTGTAAGGAGGTTGCAAGGAAACATTGCATTGGGAAGACAAACTTGGTTAGATTAAAATCTGTGTGCAGCCCTTGACTTTGTCACTAAAGTTAGATGTTTGAAAAAATGTGCCCCCCTGCAAAGGTGTTTAACCATTTCAGCTTTCCCTTTATACCCCTTATGAACCAGAGCACTTTTTACATTTCCTTTAAGGGCCTGTTTAAAGGTTGTAAATAAATAAGATAACAAAGTAATTAATACATACCAGCACATTGATTTTGGGGGACAAACTGGCTTTTCTTTTGGCAATATTGTCTTGCAAAATTATTTTACTGATGCATGGACTTATCATTGCTGATGGAGGGCACAGTACATTGTGCCATAAACTGTATCCATCTTTAGGTAGAAAGCCTTTCATGGGTCATCCACTATAGATAGGAAAAACCCTTTATGGTTAATCCATCTATATGTAAAAAAAATAACTTATGGGTCATATACCCATAATGGAAAACCCATCTATAGGTCATCCATCTTTAGATCGGAAAACCATTTTTTAAGTCACTCATCTATAACTAAAAAAACATTTTATAGGTCATCCGACTATAGGTAGTAAACAATTTATGGGTTTTTCATTTATACGTAGAAAACCCTTTGTGGGTCACTCATCTATTGGTAGAAAAACATTTATGGGTCATCCATTTTTAGGTAGAAAACCCTTTATGGGTCATTCATTTATAGCTAGCAAACCCCCTTATGGTAATTCATTTATAGTTAGAAAACCCCTTTATGGGTAAGCCATCTTCAGGTAGAAAACCCCTCCATGAGCCATCTATCTCCAGGTAGTAAACCCCTTCAAGAGTCATCCATCTTTAGGTAGAAAATCCTTTGTGGGTCTCTGCATTTTTTTATAGGTAGAAAACCCCTTTATCGGTCATTCCTCTGTTGGTAGAAAACTCCTTTATGGGTCATTTATCTGTAGGTAGAAAAACCCTTGTAAGTCTCTCATAGAAAAAAACTTTATGGATAATCCATCTACAGGCAAAAGTCTATAGCTAGAAAATGACTTTATGGGTCACTTAACTATATGTAGGAACCCCTTTATGGGTCATCCACCTATAAATAAAAAAAACCGTAATGGTAATCCATCTATAGGTAGGAAAACCTTTATGGGCCACCCACCTATAGCTAGAACATCTCTCTTTGGGTCATCAATCTATAGCTAGAAACCTATTTATAAGTCACCTATCTAAAGGTAGAAAAAGCCTTTATGGGTCATCCACCTATATGTGAAAAACGCCTTTATAATTCATCAATTTATGGGTAGGAGCCCCTTATGCGTTATCCATATATAGCTAGAAAATTCTCTATAGGTAATACATCTTCAGGTAGAGACCCCTTTATGGGTCATCCATCTATGGATAGAAAAAACCTTTATGGGTCATAAATCTTTAGGCAGAAACCCTTTTTTGAGTCATTCATCTATTGGTGGGAACCCCTTTATGGATCATCCATCTATAATTAGAAAACCCCTTTGTGATCATCCATCTATAGTTAGAAATCCCCCCTATAGATCATCCATCTGCAAGTAGAAATCCTTTTATGGACCACCCATCTATGGATAGAAAAAAACTTTATGGGTCATCCACTATAGATAGGAAAAAACCCTTTATGTTTCATCCATCTGTAGCACCCTCTACCTTAGGTAGGTGCTAGTGTAGGTTTTTGTGTAAGCTGCCAACACAGGTATACTTAAGCAGGCCTATGCTGTGAGCTAGGAGAGAAGAGAGTTTGGGACTTTAGATGAGGCGTTCAACCAACAGTCGATATAGTGAACATAGACATAGTATAAATGCATATACAAAGTAAATGAACACGAAGAACAGTCTTTATTAAATTATCCATAGTCAATGTTAAAACATGGTAAAACAATTCATAGGTACAGTACCCTCAGCAATAATATAATATTCAATGATGAATTAAATAAAAAAAAAGATATTAGTATACAATATAAAACCAGAAGGATTAAAAGTATAAGCCTCTAACCAGAACGATATGATCTCTATTCTATGGGAGATCATACAAAGCATGAGATCAAGAGATGTCATAGAAGCAGCCAGCTTTCGTAACCACACTCCTGGATAATCTCCTCTGCGTCTGGCGTCTCAACCTCCACACACCTACGATCACAGTCAGTGCAAGCCGTGGGTCAGGTCCTCCTCTGTACTCCAGGATGCAGTGTGATTGTTACATGCAAGACAGAGGAAGGCTCATCGTGCAGTATGTCCTCATACATTTTTTTAATTTAAAATACCACATTGCACTTATAAAAAAGTGGATAAAATATAGCAGTAGAGAGAAAGTGATCCGACTGCGGAATACACCAGCGGGACCAGAACATAGTGACGTCACAGCTCCTATCTCTTACTGAGGCGTTTCTCAGCATAAGGCATCATCTGGGAATGGAGGAAAAATCCTTTTGGGTCATCAGTCTAAAGCTATAAAACAACACCCACCTATAAATAGAAACATTTTTTTAATGGTAATCCATATATAGGTAATAAAAACTTTATGGGCCACCCGCCTATAACTAGAAATCCTCTCTTTGCATTATCAAACCATAGCTAGAAAGCCTGTTTATAGGTCATCTATCTATAGGTAGCCCTTTATGGGTCATCCACCTATATGTAGGAAAAAAAACCTTTTTATTCATCCATTTTTACGTAGGAACCCCTTTATGTGTCATACATATATAGCTAGAAAATTCTCCATAGGTAATACATCTTTAAGTAGAAAACCCTTTATGGGTCATCCATCTATGGATAAAAAAATAAACCTTTATGGGTCACAAAGGGTAGACACCCCTTCAAAAGTTATCCATCTATTGGTAGGAACCCCATTATGGATCATCCACCTATAGTTAGAAAACCCCCTTGTGGTCATCCATCTATAGTTAGAATACCCCCCTATAGGTTATCCATCTTCAAGTAGAAATCCTTTTATGGGCCACCCATCTATGGATAGAACAAAACCTTTATGGCTCTTAAATCTTTAGGTAAAAAACTCTTTATGGGTCGTCTCTGTATAGGTAGAAAATCCCTTCACTGGTCATCCATCCATAGTAGAAAAACACTTTATATGCCCCTCTCGCTAAGTTTTAGACAAAACCTTTAAAAACCTTTTCGGGTCATTGATCTATACTTAGGAGACCACTTCATAGGTCATCCATCTATGGGTAGGAAAAAACTCTTATGGGTCATCCATCTATAGCTAGAAAATCCTTCTATGGGTCATCCATTTAAAAGTATAAAACCTTTTATGGGTCATCCATCTATTGATAGAAAAAAACCCTCACCTGGGTCACTGCAACTTTCTTGACAAAGTTAAAGAACAAATTATGGGTGGTATTAAAACATGGCTGAGAAACTGGCCTGAAAATTACCAGCTGCAGATTCCACCCATCCAAAATTGCAATAAATGCATACCGGGATATTTACATTGGCAGTTCTCTATCTGTATGTAGTAAAAGAAAGGCTCTCTATATCGTAATCTGCTAATGAATGTGCAAAACAATGAAACCAAAGGCAAAGTAAACAGGATGAATAAGTAATCACATAATTAAGATGCCACTACACATGTGCCAAAAGGCAATCGGATCCAGTACAGCTGGCACCTCACCACTTAGCAGTATGGTAGAGTATTATGTGGAGACTAGCGCAGTTTGCAGTAAAAAGTACAGTACAGAGGTTTCCGAGCAGCTCAGGTCTCTGGAGAAATAGAGAGAAAGTCTTCAGAATTTAAAGTTTTAGTAGACCCAAAGTGATATTTCAGTTATTAGCAGACTTTTGTGGAGTAAAGCCCCAGGTTCTTATATTGTGCTGAGCTAGGATGCCAGTTCTGTGTACTCCGGTCTCATTTTGTCACAAGTAAAGATGACCTAGCATCAGCTTGGACCAATGTAAGCATGCATATTCCATGGAAGTGGATAATGATTGCCCTTCTGCATAGTGAACACAGGGGGGCACCATTCAAAGAATGCTTTGCATTTTCTCAATGAATTTTCTGATTGGATCAGGTGAAGAGCTTGGGTGGTGATGCCATGATCTACAACTTTTCCAATCAGAGAAAACTTCACAACCAATGAAAAAAATGCAAAACATCTCTGAATGGTGCCCATGCCGAGTGATCGACCCTCTGTGGTTACAATGCAGCAGCACAGTCACTTTGCTCTGGATAAAGTCATCTTTATTCAGACATCATCCAGAGTCACAATCTACTTCCTTGACTGAGATGCCAGATCAGAGTACTTGGAAAAATCCTCCCTTGCAGTGAGACTGCCCCTACATCTAATGGACATGGGTTTGGCATTGGAATTGATGACATCAGGGGACCTGCAACTGCCGGAGCATAGAGGAGAAGAGGGTGCAGAGGCTGGTCTTCCAGTCTAGAGGTAGTCTGCGGGAGTGAAAGCTGCACTGCACGTGAGCAATTTCCTTTCTTTGAGGTTCAGTTTAGAGATTTCCTTCCACCCCCTGAAAAAAGACAACCCAAGTAAGTCTAACACTTACCTTGGCCCCAGTTCCAGCAATCCCCTTTTGGAGCCACACAAGCTTTCTGCAGAAGTTGTCTCTACTAGGCCCTCTTCTCTCTGCTTTGCCATCAAATTTTCCACTCGCCTACTCGTGTTTTGCGAATGGAAAATGATGGCTGGCGAGCGTGGGCTGCCTCGGAGGAGGGGGGGGGGGGCATTGCTGGCAGGCGGGGTTGAATGGGAGCTGTTCTCCCAGCCAGGGGAAGAGAGGAAAGGAAGAGTCGAGCTGGCCGATCATCAGAAAGTGGGGATTGCCTGCTGTAAAAGCTTTCATTTGAATTGCTGGGTTCCCGGCGCCGCTCACTGTCACATACAGCCCCACCTCCTTGCCCGGCGCCGCTCACGTTACACAGTCCCGCCTCCTCACCCAGGCACATTTAAAAGACAGAACACCGGTCCAATGCTGGGAGGCCCCAGGCGAGGAGGTGGGGCTGTATGTGATGGTAAGCGGCGCCGGGAACCCAGCAATTCAAATAAAAGCTGTTACAGTGGGCAATCCCAGCTCTCTGTTGATCGGACAGCTCGACTTTTCCTCTGCACAGGTAAGACTGTACTGATGGGCACAGGTGAGACTGTACTGACAGGCACAGGTGAGACTGTATTGATGGGCACAGGTGAGACTGTACAGATGGGCACAGGTGAGGCTGTATTGATGGGCACAGGTGAGACTGTACTAATAGGCACAGGTGAGACTGTACTGATGGGCACAGGGGAGACTGTACTGATGGGCATAGGTGAGACTGTATTGATGGGCACAGGTGAGACTGTACTGATGCGCCCAGGTGAGGCTGTATTGACGGGCACAGGTGAAACTGTACTGACAGGCACAGGTGAGACTGTATTGATGGGCACAGGTGAGGTTGTATTGATGGGTACACGTGAGACTGTACTGACAGGCACAGGTGAGACTGTATTGATGGACACTGGTCATGCTGTATTGATGGGCACTAGTCATACTGTATTGACAGGGACTGGTCACGCTGTACTGACGGGCACAGGTGAGACTGTATTGATGGACACAGGTGAGACTGTACTGATGGGCACAGGTGAGGCTGTATTGATGGGCACAGGTGAGACTGTACTGACAGGCACAGGTGAGACTATATTGACGGGCACTGGTCACGCTGTATTGATGGGCACTAGTCATGCTGTACTGACGGGTACTGGTCACGCTGTATTGACGGGCACTAGTCATGCTGTAATAAAAAGAAGAAATGGGGTGAGTGGCGCTACCCTATATTAGACAGGGATAATAATTTAACCACTCTATATATATTCAACAGTGGCGTACCACCCAAAAACTATTGTGCTCTACAAGAGATATTAAATGTAGTTAGAATCACATATGATAACATAACATATAAAGTGCAATAGTGCCCACACCAGAAGAAACTCTACTTAAAACATTGGTTATATGATTAATTCTAAATGTCCAAGGGATAATAAAATCCCATCTGTGAAAAACAGCACCATAAAAAACTCAGAAAATAACAATGTGAATTTAAATGTCAACCTAAAATATTATGAATTTATATATATATATATATATATATATATATATATATATATATATATATATACAGTCAGTTCCATAAATATTGGGACATCGACACAATTCTAATCTTTTTGGCTCTATACACCACCACAATGGATTTGTAATTAAATGAACAAGATGTGCTTTAACTGCAGACTTTCAGCTTTAATTTCATCCAAATCAGGTGAACGGTGTAAGAATTACAACAGTTTGTATATGTGCCTCCCACTTTTTAAGGGACCAAAAGTAATGGGACAGATTAACAATCATTTATCAAATGTTCACTTTTTAATACTTGGTTGAAAATCCTTTGCAGTCAATTACAGCCTGAAGTCTGGAACGCATAGACATCACCAGACGCTGGGTTTCATCCCTGGTGATGCTCTGCCAGGCCTCTACTGCAACTGTCTTCAGTTCCTGCTTGTTCTTGGGGCATTTTCCTTTCAGTTTTGTCTTCAGCAAGTGAAATGCATGCTTAATCGGATTGAGGTCAGGTGATTGACTTGGACATTGCATAACGTTCCACTTCTTTCCCTTAAAAAAGTCTTTGGTTGCTTTCGCAGTATGCTTCGGGTCATTGTCCATCTGCACTGTGAAGCGCCGTCCAATGAGTTCTGAAGCATTTTGCTGAATATGAGCAGATAATATTGCCTGAAACACTTCAGAATTCATCCTGCTGCTTTGGTCGGCAGTCACATCATCAATAAATACAAGAGAACCAGTTCCATTGACAGCCATACATGCCCACGCCATGACACTACCACAACCATGCTTCACTGATGAGATGGTATGCTTTGGATCATAAGCAGTTCCTTTCCTTCTCCATACTCTTCTCTTCCCATCACTCTGGTACAAGTTGATCTTGGTCTCATCTGTCCATAGAATGTTGTTCCAGAACTGTGAAGGCTTTTTTAGATGTTGTTTGACAAACTCTAATCTGGCCTTCCTGTTTTTGAGGCTCACCAATGGTTTAAATCTTGTGGTGAACCCTCTGTATTCACTCTGGTGAAGTCTTCTCTTGATTGTTGACTTTGACACACATACACCTACCTCCTGGAGAGTGATCTTGATCTGGCCAACTGTTGTGAAGGGTGTTTTCTTCACCAGGGAAAGAATTCTTCGGTCATCCACCACAGTTGTTTTCCGTGGTATTCCGGGTCTTTTGGTGTTGCTGAGCTCACTGGTGCGTTCTTTCTTTTTAAGGATGTTCCAAACAGTTGATTTGGCCACACCTAATGTTTTTGCTATCTCTCTGATGGGTTTGTTTTGTTTTTTCAGCCTAATGATGGCTTGCTTCACTGATAGTGACAGCGCTTTGGATCTCATATTGAGTGTTGACAGCAACAGATTACAAATGCAAATAGCACACTTGAAATTAACTCTGGACCTTTTATCTGCTCCTTGTAAATGGGATAATGAGGGAATAACACACACCTGGCCATGGAACAACTGAGCAGCCAATTGTCCCATTACTTTTGGTCCCTTAAAAAGTGGGAGGCACATATACAAACTGTTGTAATTCCTACACAGTTCACCTGATTTGGATGTAAATACCCTCAAATTAAAGCTGAAAGTCTGCCGTTAAAGCACATCTTGTTCATTTAATTTCAAATCCATTGTGGTGGTGTATAGAGCCAAAAAGAATAGAATTGTGTCGATGTCCCAATATTTATGGACCTGACTGTATGTGTGCATACATAAAGTATAAAAACCAGCAGTTCATCGAAAATTGATATGTGTGTTAGCAAAAATAGCCATAATAATAGTCCCACATAAGTGATGTGCAAAATTGCTGTATAAATTGCCAAGAACTCCAAAGTGACCACAGTGCTCAGCAGATCAGGTGACTCTTGTGCTCCCCCTTAAGGGTCCCCACTCACCAGCACAATAGTTTTTGGGTGGTACACCACTGTTGAATTTATATAGAGTGGTTCAATTATTATCCCTCTATTACTTTTTAATATAGCCCCTTAGGGGAGTCTATTAGAGGAGGCTGCAACCCTTGTTTGATCCTAAGCGCGGAGCCTCTACCATTTTTTACTAGGCATGCTGTATTGACGGGCACTGGTCATGCTGTATTGATGGGTACTGGTCATGCTGTATTGATGGGCACTGGTGAGGCTGTGCTGAGGGGCACTGATAAAGTTGTTGTTAATATTTATTTTTGTAACTTAATTCTGCATAAAACATTTCATGAGATAATTTATGAGGGTGTGTTAAGGGGTGGGAATAGGGATGGGGCATGGTTGGGGTTAGGTGGGGCAACTGGTGGCAAGTAACCTTTAAGGCCTGGCTAGTAGCTCATGGCTTAAAATTTTGAGCCCTGCCCCCTTTATTATTTTTTTCTTTGCACCCCCTGAGTAAAGCCAATCCAACCCAAGTAATTCTAAAACTTACCTTGGCCCCAGTTCCAGCAATCCCCTCTTGGACTCACACAGGCTTTCTACAGAAGTTGCCTCAATGGGGCCCTCTTCTATCTGCCATGTCCCCTTTATTATTTTTTTCTCTCCACCGCCCTGAGTAAAGCCAACCAAAACCAAATAAGTCTGAAACTTACATTGGCCCCAGTTCCAGCAATCCCCTCTTGAAACCAAATGGGCTTTCTGCAGAAGTACATCTTCTCTCTGCTATGGCCCCCTTTATTATTTTAATCATGTGTGTCTCCAGGTATCTTACAGAGTATAATTTTCCCTATAAGAATGAATGAAGCTGCTGCGTGCATGCACAGGATGAAAAGGACCTAGTGGTGACAATTTAAAAAAAAAATCTGGGCGGAGCAACACTGAAGATAGATGGAACCAGGGATCAAGGTAGTTGTTAGACTGAGTGGACTACACTCAAATGGGTTGGGGAGAAATCTTTGAAGGACAATTTTGTGAAATATACAAGTTATGTTTTCCAACCCCAAAATGCTGTGGCCTGGCAGAATTTATCTCCTGCATATGAAAAGGGGAAATTGTTGTAGACTCCCAAGGTAACATAATGCCAAATCATCGTGAGATAAGTAACTGTTACCCACAAGATAACAACTTCCTGTACCATCTCAGTATATCTCCATTAGAGCGGATGCAGATGTTGTGTAACAGAAATCTTGCTTATGCTACAAAATTCATATAAGTTGCTGGATAATCTATTTCAAACTCTGGAGGAGACAATGTTGGAAGATATCCAACCTTGACCAATGTAGGAGATCCACTGGAGGGCTAAGCTACACCTACAATTTTGCTGACTACTTCTGCCAACAGATGGTCCCATATTTGCTAGCAGGCAGGAAAGGGGAAAGGGGGTTTGTCCCTCCTCTAAGTCAATCAGCCTGTAAGTGTTTAATTTGACGCTCTTTAGGTCTATTTACGACAAAGCTGTAAATCCGGCTGTAGAAAACATGGAATAATAGACGTGCACTAGTCACATGACAAAATTAGGCTATTTCTACATAACAGGAACATTAACTATATACTATATATTGACTAAAAAAAGAAAACATTACACTTTTTTAACATTTACAGGTCTGTCTATAAAAAAACGTGCTCTTCAAATGCTTGAGCATTCACACGTCTATATGTGTTTTTCTTTTGATCGTCAGCTCCACCTAGTGTCTGTAATGCAGCATTTTCTTGATTGTGGTATTTTAGGGAAAATACCACATTATGGCCCTAGATGGCGCTGACGATCATAAAAAATACACATATACAAACTACGGAGATTTGTAGTGATGGCTGTGTGAATGCTCAGACATTTGCACAGTTATTTTTATTTTTTTATAAATAGACACCTTAAATTGAATCTGTGCTTTGCCCATGCAAGGAAATGCAACAGGTTCAATTTATTGCACACCTCCCTGAATGCACGTATCCACCTTAAATTTGCTACCCCCAAACGCACTGCTCAGGAGCCATATGAAAAACCTTTGCAAGCTGTGAGTCGCCAGAGTCATAATTACATAGGACTATGGACTCCCTGTGTGGCGGTGCTGACTGGCCAAGCGCAGAGGGACTCTGCCCTGAATGGGCAATCACAAATTTTTGGTTATTCAGAGATGTATCCGAATCTCCGAATGAAATAGTAACGAATATTCGAATGTATCTGTAACGGAACGTCCCACACTCCTCTTGAGTGCTTCCTCCCTGTCTGAATATAGATATTAGATATTACAGCCGCTTGCAACCAAGAACTAGGCAGGACTCGTTTTGGCTGCTGAACTGGAACATGAACTATTTATTTGAACACAGGTACAGACATATCTACTCAGAGGACAAAACCCCCTCCTTTGCATAATGAAACAGGGCGGGGTAGACTTTACCTCCACCAGTAGCATGACACAGGTGTATTCAAACTTCTCATCATTAGACTGTCTTTGGGAGTGGCTGCTGGAGAAATCACCCCCCTCCCCTTTACAGCTAATCCACAGAGACATATACATCCCATAATAGGTTGCTCCCAAGGCAGACACAAACAATAGATCACTGGGATACAGCCACACCTCAAACGATCTAGTAAAGGGTCTACAACAGTATATGAGACAATATACAAAATATATATATATATATATATATATATATATATATATACACCGTATTTATCGGCATATAACACGCACAGGCAAATAACACGCACATTCATTTTAAGAGGGAAGTTTCTGGAAAAAAATTTACATTTTAAATAAGGAACTTTGAAGCAAAATAAGGGTCAGTGCCCATCTGCAGCCTCACCATTGCTATCAATGCAGCCTGATCACTGCCTATCTGCAGCCTCACAAGTGCCATCAATGCAGCAGCCTCACCATTGCCATCAATGCATCAGCCTCACCATTGCCATCAATGCAGCAGCCTCACCATTGCCATCAATGCAGCAGCCTCCCCATTGCCATCAATGCAGCAGCCTCACCATTGCCATCAATGCATCAGCCTCACCATTGCCATCAATGCATCAGCCTCACCATTGCCATCAATGCAGCAGCCTCACCATTGCCATCAATGCAGCAGCCTCAACATTGCCATCAGAGCAGCCTGATCGATGCCCATCTGCAGCCTAGAGGGGACGGGGAGGGGGGCTGGACGACCGCCAACAGATTATATACAGTGAGAATCTCCTATGATAGACAGAACAGTGGTCTAATGGTGGCCCAGGAGACGGGACTTCCTATTATAGAGGCCGCCAAGTAAACAGGAGATTCTCACTGTATGTAATCTGACGTCCCTTGTCCCGCCCCCCTCCCTGTCCCCTCCGAGGCAGCTAAAATTGAAGTATTAGCGTATAACACGCACACGCTATTTGCACCCGATTTTCAGGTTGAAAAAGTGTGTGTTATATGCCAATAAATACAGTATATATATATATATATATATATATATATATATATATATATATATATATACACAATATTCCAGTGGTTGTACAGTGAGTCTGAATGGCGCAGATCAGACTAGGGTTCTCGGTCACCCTGTGCCCCTAATAGACACAGGGTAACGTACACATAGGAGGGGACGGGGGAGCTGGTCAAGGAGATTCCAGTGCTCCCCAAAGTGACTCCTGTCACAGTTCCTGAATCTCCAAATGAAATAGTAAAGAATAGTAACAAATTTTGTTGAAATCTGTTAAAATTTGTTTCCTTTATTCGCTTTCTAACGAATAAAGGAAACGGGAAGTCGGCCGCCTGCGTCCTTAACAACTATGAGTCACCATCTGTCAACGGGTTTCCCCACTGACAGACGAATGTAAAGATAAAGAATATTGTACAGCAATAGAAAAATTATTTAAAAAACGGCATGCCCCCCAGTCCATACCAGGCCCTTCTGCGTTTTCATTTTTTTCGGGTTCGGCGGGCTTCGTGATTGACGATAGATGTACATCAAGGGACACTATTTTTTTATTTTTTAATAAGGGACTTGTCAAAAACTGTTTCTTGTGGTTATTATTTTTGCACACTTTTTTGGTGAATGGGTAGGTGTACGATGTACACGATACCCATTCACATGGGGGGGGGGGCTGGGGCGGGATCTGGGAGCCCCCTTGGTAAAGGGGGCTTCCAGATTCTGATAAGCCTCCCACCTGCAGACCCCGACAACCACAGCCCAGGGTTGTCAGAAAGAGGCCCTTGTCCCCATCAACATGTTGAGGGCATGTGACCTGGTATGGTTCAGGAGGGAGGGGGGGGCGCTTGCTTGGAAAAGGGTCTGGTATGGACCTAGGGGGGAACCCTACGCCGTTTAAAAAAAAAAATTGCCGTGGAGTTCCCCTTAAAACCCATACTAGGGGGGGCGTGTCCTGGCTATGGAGGAGTGAGGACGTGCATTGCCTCAGCTTCGCTCCACCGCCGCACACAATCAGCTTAAAAAACGGGGGATACTCACTTTTCCTGACTCCCCCGATGTCACATCGTCCGCGGCAGTCCTCCCAACTGGCAAGGACCGCAAGGGACAGCTGGATTCCTACTTCCCTGGGACCCAAAGACAAGGCTGTGAGGCCTCCAAGATGGCGCCGACCAGGAAGGCCCAGAAAGCAACAAAATCCAGCCGGTGAAAGGGACAGCTTCCCCAGCTTCCCCAGCATCGCCGGTTCCATCCCCAGGGTCGGTGAGTGATTCGACCCCCTGTGCCTCCCCTGCTTCACTAGATGGTCGCTCTGAGGTTTCTGACTACCTCAGTGATGAAGACATCAGCGCCATATTATGTCCCTGGCCACTAAAGAGGATCTTGAACGCTTCACATGCAGGGTAGAGAAAGCTTTCACGGAGGATATTGCCCAACTAAAGGCTGACGCTTCCCATTTGGGTAATAGGGTGGAATCCATAGAAGAAAAGCTGGAGGAGGTTCTCCCCACTATTGCTCTGCTGCAATCTAAATGTCAAAGGCAGGACCAACAGATTGAAACCCTACGATGTCAACTCGATGATGCTGAAAATCGCAGCAGGAGGGCTAATATTAGGATTCGGGGACTGCCAGAAGCTACAGCCTCAATGGATATTATTCCCACGCTGAAGGACATATTTAGAGACATATTGGGCCTATCAGCCTCAGCTCCCATAGAAATTGATCGGGCATAGGGCATTAGGACCTCCATCACAAGATGTGGATAACCCCAGAGACATAATTTGTAAACTCCACAAATACACCCTAAAGAACCGCATTATGCAAAAAATGCGTGGCAAGCCCTTTTATAATTTTGATGGTGCGCGTTTATTTTTTTATCAAGACATATCCAAGCGCACCCTTATGCAGCGCAGAGCTCTCCGCCCCCTCCTGACGGCGATGCAGGAAGCTAGTTTACCATACCGCTGGGGCTTTCCTTTTTTCCTGCAGGTGACTAAGAATGGAAGGTAAGTCACACTACGCAACAAAGATGACCTCCCACATTTTCTTTCCTCCCTTGGTCCAGACCCTGTGGACTTTCCGGATTGGAGGGGTCCATCCGACGCTCATGGGATTAATCTTCCTCCTCAGTGGTCAACGGCTACACACAAGAATCGCAAGAGGGACAGACAACATCAAAATCAAGACTCTTTAGTGGGCCCTTCCACTACCCGAGATTGAAGCTGTGGTCCTTCTGTGTCCATACGGTGACCATTGACTCTCCCTATATCTGATCGGAGAAGATCCTGCACCTATCTTTTGTCACGCTCCCCTTTCTTAAACATGACCCGGGAGACGGGATACCCCGGTCTGTACTTTGGGACTGCCCTTGTTAGAGCCCTGATCCCTCGGAGATGGCTTCACTATTACCTCAGGACCCCAGTCAGATGAACTTTGCAGACCATACTTGAGACGTGGATAGGACTCTTTTATTTTTTCACTTTGATCCCTAATAGGAGTTAGCGAACTTTTGCTTTTCCTCACAGATCATATCCCCCTTTCCAACTCCCAACACCCTATAAGATGTGGTGGTCGGAGACAGGGCTTTCTGTCTCCCCCCCCCATGCGCAGGCTCACGTTCCCCCACGTAGGCCACCCTTTATTGGGTATAGTCCCCAATTGGGACAATGGGTTGAGGTTTGGGGCCCCCTCCTCTGTTGGGGAGGACCTCACCCCTAGCATACAGATGTGTTGCTTACAGACACTGCTAATGCTATGTTACAATGTTCGGTTTACTCTAACAGTTAACTCTCTATGCTCTTTCTTCACCTGCTTTTCTCTGTTCCTCCCCCCTTATCCATCCTCTCCCTCCTTTTTGAGGAGCAATTTGCTGCTTCAGATCCTGCGCCGGGCGAGTTGGACCATTCAACATTCTTCCTGCTACCTGACCCCTCATGTCTACACTTAAGGTAATATCCTATAACATACGAGGCCTCTGCCCCCCTGGGAAAAGAAATAAATTATGG
This sequence comes from Lithobates clamitans, assembly GCA_037952925.1. NCBI lineage: Eukaryota > Metazoa > Chordata > Amphibia > Anura > Ranidae > Lithobates > Lithobates clamitans. Next base: position 299,823 of record JBBGZY010001048.1, read on the forward strand.
TGGGAACTTAGGAAGTTAAAGGCCCAAGTGGTCTTCTTACAAGAAACCCATCATTCCTTGCCTAGATTACCTACCCACTTATTCAATCAATGGTTTCACAGTACCTCCCCTATCTCTAAATCTAAAGGTACTACGATTGCGATTCACAGGACCTGTCCTTTCCAACTTTTGGATAGCAAAATAGACCCACTGGGCAGCTACAGTTTCCTGAAAGGTATCATAGCGGGGCGAAGGTACATATTCACCTCGATCTATGCGCCTAACTCTAACCAACTTATTTTCATAGACAATACCCTCGAACTGTTAGCAGAATTTAAGGAAGGACTTGTCATCCTAGGGGGGGGGGGACTTTAATGTTAGCCCAGACCCTTTAATAGACACCTCTAGCACTAGCCATTCATACTCTTACGCCTTTCTTAAGCATTTCCGAAAGTCCTTTCAATCTCACTTGATCATATATATGTGGACCGCCCCACACTGGAGCTCCTGCAGTCCGCGTCCATCGGGAATATTACACGCATCAATAGGGGTGACCCCCATACTCCCATCCAGCTCCCGTGGGGCTTGGACGTGGAGGCTGAATGAAAACCTGTTGGACGATACAGCGGCGGTTGCCAAAGTGTCAGAGGCCATCACAAATTATTTCAGAGAAAATGTCACTGAAGACCTCAGCGCGGGCATAGTGTGGGAGGGCCACAAGGCAGTAGTCAGAGGTGAGTTAATAACCTTGGGTGCCAAACTTAAAAAGATACTTCCGGCAGATTTTGACAGGGTGCTGGCTGCTCTACAGGAAGCAGAACTTAAACAAAAATAAAATGGGGGCCCTGAGGCACTGCAGAGGCTGACTGACTTGAGAAACTTGTTTCTACGTTTGCTGGATCGGCAGACACGCAAACAAGCCAGGCACTTGTCGCACAAATATTACGAGCATGGCAATAAGTGCGGCCGTATGCTTGCAAGGGCCCTTCGCAAGAAGCACGCTCAGACTTATATACAAAAACTCCACTCCCCATCTGGCCACATTTCAGTCCAGTACTCTAAAATTGCCTCAGGGTTTCAAGACTACTACACACGACTTTATAACTTGACTCCCGATTACCCTTTAGATGCTCAGACACCCAGATCTGCTGCCATCCAAGATTATTTAGCCTCAGCTGGCGTCCCACCTTTGAGTGTAGATCAATGTACTGACCTCGAACTTCCGATTTTCTTTAGGGAGATTGAATTGGTAGTGAAATCCCTCCCCAAAGGGAAGAGCCCTGGACCGGATGGGTACACCAGGTTATACTATAAAACTTTTCTACCCCTCTTAGTACCCCACATGTGCACTTACTTTAACTCAATTGCGGAAGGGACCCCCATCCCCTCGGAGGCGCTTTTGGCACACATTATGGTGCTGACAAAAGAGGGCAAAGATCCGATGATTCCCCAAAGCTACCGTCCCATATCCCTCCTTAACGTCAACGTTAAGATTTTAGCAAAAGGTTTTGGCAAACAGGCTTGGGAGTCTTATGCCCCATATTATTCACCCGGATCAAACAGGGTTTATTACAGGGAAAGAGGCGAGGGACAATTCCATTAGAGTCGTCCAGCTCATTCACTGGGCCTGCACTGGCCCTGACCCTAAACCTTACATAATCCTTTCTAAGGTACCGAAAAGGCTTTCGACCGGGTCGTACCTCAAAGCGGTATTGGAGGCTCTTGAGCTGAGAGTGCGCATGTTGACTTCTATTTTGGCCCTTTACTCCACTCCCTGTGCACAGGTCAAAGTGAATGGAGTGCTCTCCTCTCCTCGTGCCATTCCGATTCGGAATGGCACGAGACAGGGGTGCCCCCTTTCTCCCCTCCTCTTCGCTCTAGTTCTTGAGCCGCTGCTATGTACTGTAAGAGCGAATGCGGACATAAGGGGCTTAAGGGTAGGAAACACTAAGCACAAACTGTCGGCATACGTGGACGACGTGCTATTCCACCTCTCAGAACCCCTGATCTCGCTGCCAGTCCTGATGAGGGAACTAAAAACATTTGGGTCGCTTTCTAATTTCAAAATACATTTTTCACTTTCACTTGACTCCCTCACTGACAAGCAGCCTACAAGCCGCCTTTCCTTTCACCTGGGCCAAGTCTTCCATTTGATACTTAGGTATTCAATTAACGGACCGTTTTGATAGCCTCTATGCCACAAACTTCCCCCCCTTACTTAACACAATTAAAAAAGATCTCTCCCACTGGACCAAGACCGCTTTTACATGGATAGGCCACATTAACATAATAAAAATGAATATTCTGCCCCGCATACTTTTTTTTCTACAAATGATATCAATCCCCCTGCCTAGAAACTTCTTCTCCCAGATTAATAGCATATAGCTGGATTTGTGTGGAATGCACGGAAACCCAGAATAGCCATGAAGACACTGAGACATTCAAAACTGACAGGAGGCCTGGGGATCCCAGACATTATGAAATACTATGGGGCCATCGCTCTCCAGAGAATCCTCAACTGGTGTTTCCACACCCAGTCCAAGCTCTGGGTCTCCCTGGAAAAATGGCTAGCGGGAAGGAACTTAGCCTTGGCACCATGGCTGCCCCGTGAATATAGAAGGCTGTCAGATGCTACCTCCCCACTGACAATACACGCTCTTTCCACTTGGGACAAGATGAATTCAGCTTTAAATTTATCACCTCCCATGGCACCGTCAGGGGGGTTACTGTGGTTTCCGCCAGGTGAGCAAATGGCTTTTTTCGGCCCTTGGGTGGATGATGGTAACGCCAGTTGCGGAAAACTAATGAGCAATGGTAAGCTGATGAGTTTTGAATCCCTGCAGACTAGACATGGGGGCTCCAAAATGAACTTCTGGAGGTATAGGCAGCTCCACCACTTCTTCGAAGTCCATGGGCACTCTATAAGAGACACCTCCACTCTTACTCCCTACGAACAATTTTTTCATAGAAGAGGATCCGATCCCACACATGATTTCTGAAATGTATCGCTTACCAGGTGAGCAAATGGCTTTTTTTGCTCACCTGGTCACCAGGTGAGCAAATGGCTTTTTTCGGCCTTTGGGTGGATGATGGTAACGCCATTTGCGGAAAACTAATGAGCAATAGTAAGCTGATGAGTTTTGAATACCTGCAGACTAGACATGGGGGCTCCAAAATGAACTTCTGGAGGTATAGGCAGCTCCACAACTTCTTCGAAGTCCATGGGCACTCTATAAGAGACACCTCCACTCTTACTCCCTTCGAACAATTTTTCGTAGAAGAGGATCCGATCCCACACATGATTTCTGAAATGTATCGCTTACTAAGCACTACCACTGACAACCTTAGACCAACGTACATACGGGCATGGGAGAGGGATTTGAAGCTTGACTTTTCCACATCCCAACTGACACACCTCTACCAGCTCACTCACTCAAGCTCTATGGAATCCAAAACCCAAGAAACAAATTACAAGATTTTGTCATGCGCTGGTACAGATTACCGGCTGATCTAGCTCATATCTACCCCTCGGTGTCGGATCAATGCTGGAGGGAATGTGGCCACAGAGGTACACTCCTTCACATTTGGTGGGAGTGTCCTCTGATCAAGCCATATTGGGCAGATATTAAATCTCTAATAAGAGAAATTCTAGATCTCGATATCCCTCTGTCTCCGGCTTACTTCCTCCTAATCGGATACCGATTAGTGGATAAAAAAAAAGTGCCCTACCACACCTTTTAAATGCGGCTAGACGCCTTCTCCCAATTTATTGGAAACGATCCAGGGTCCCTTCAAGGGCAGACTGGATCAAAAAAGTAAACGATATTAGGGAGGCCGAGCACTGGATAGCGACCTGTAAGGGGAAGGTGGAACGTTTTGAAGCCATATAGTCCTTCCATGGGGACCGTGGAAGGACTATATGTCTGACCCAGATCATGTAACCTCTAGCTTAGACTTGGCTCTACTGGAGTTAGCAGAACCATCCCTAAGATCCCGTTTAGATAAGGGCAATAATGCCCAATGAAAGACATTCTCCACCCCTGCCTACTATAAAGATGACCTGTCCTTGGCGGAACTCGCTCGGCGCAGATCTACAAGACCTCTTTAGACTAAAAGGTTTGCTCCACCTCTCTCCCTCCCCTTTCCCCACCCTTCTACCCCCTCCTCCTTTTTACCCCTCTAATCTTATACCTCTACCTCTCTTTCTCTCTTTCACTCTCTTTGGTTCCATAATTACCCAATGCCTCCTTCATGCCAGGCTGTAATCATTTATGGTACTTGTTGCACTGCCCGGATTTAGGGTTACAGTGGTTAGCTGAGGGGAGGGAAACCTCGCCAAACTGGGATGGGCTTTTATTTACGCCTCCTGGTGGCGGGGGACTGGGGGAGGGGCGCTCTCTCCGGGAATGGCGGGACGGGTAAGGTTGATGGAGGCGCATAGCCCCACCTCTACTCGGACTGTTGCCAGGGGAGGTGCCCCCCTTGCCCTCCTGATCATTCAGAACCTCGGGGGGGGTTGGAACTGGTACCTGACCGGACTTCCATCCCTTGGTCATTCTGATTCAGGATGTTGATTATTGACTACTAGTTGTGCTGTCACCTTGAGTCTAGAATAGTCACTTGCACTAGCCTGTATCAAGGTACATTCTCTCTGTGTTTTGTTCTGTATATCTATAATGTGTGTAGTTTTCTACTAAAATGTTGCTAAATAAAGATTTTACAAAAAAAAAAACCAAAAAAACATACTAGACCTGAAGGGCCTGGTATGGACTGGGGGGTGAGCATGTTGTTTCTTTAACATTTTTCTATTGCTGGGAATTGCCAGAATTCTTTATTTCTACATTCGTCTGTCAATGGGGAAGACCGCTGACAGATGATGACTCATGGTTGTTAGGGACGCGTGCGGCCGGCTTCCCGACCCGCTGCTTAGCAACCAGCTATTTCTTCACACAGAATTCGGTTCGGTCTAACGTTTTTCGACCCATCCAAATTTTAATCGTTCTGAAAAGTTGGAATTTGTTAGAACCTTAATAAATGAAACAGATTTTAATGAAAGCGAAACAAAATTAACTAAAAGAATTTCCAAAACCAAGCTAAATGCATTCCATAACAAAACGACATTAGTAACATAACGAATCTATCCAAAACAAAACTAAACAGTTTTTTCTCGTTCTACACATGTCTACCGGATTTTACATGAAGATTAATGGAGGCTTCACCTCCCTCTTATTCTAAGACACAGGCTGGAGGGGTGTCACACAGCCTGTAACTGGCAGAAATCCACCCACACCATATTATTTCCACAGAACAATAAAGATTTAATTTCAAATATATATTTGTATAACAATTTAAAACTGTTTATTGATATTATTTATTTATTTTTACTCTGCATCTCAAAGGCTGCAGCAGCAGAGAACTTTAAGCTACTCCTGCTTAGGTTTCCCTGCTGACAGGCTGGGAGAGAGCTGGGTCATGTGACAGCTGTATATTGATTAGGAAAAAGGTACTTGGATGTTTTTTTTTAATGAAAATATTTAGAGTGCCGTCGTCCACATACAGAAATAGAAGGGATAATGTAAATTAAACAGTGCGTGTTTAGTATCACTTTGACTTACCTGATAAAAATGCTTTATTAGTTCGAAAGTTCACATTACAAACCACTTCTCCCACGATTCTTCATTCTGTATCAAACATTGACGTTGTGGGTACTTTCACTTCCCGGAAAAAACTCACCCATGTCTCGCACGCTGTCACGCAAAACTGAAAACTCCAACTGCTAAACAAAAAGATTTTACTTGCTTTTCATTTTTGGATTTTGGGCCTGTAAAGCGAAACAAAGCACATCTTTAGGAATACCCCGATTCTGAGGATCCCAGACAGAAAACTGTAATAGAGTGTTTATTTACTTACCAGGTGTAGGCCTCTTAAAGTCCCTTTCTCACATTTCCCAGGGTTTCTGGATACCCCCAAGGAGGATAAGTTTCACTGCTTCACTCCCTCAGCAACTCAGATTGACCCCAATTGATGACCCAGGTGAGAAGCTCTCCACTGTCAAAGCTGAGCTAGAGCCTAAAATCATGCCTAATTCCATTAGGAAGGTCCTGTGTCCTTGGGCCTGGGATCCCTCCAGCTGTTTGCCTGTGTTACAAAGTTACCTTGGAGATGCTGTTTATAAGGATGAAATAGGGATTTTTAGTTTGGCTCTGTTGATAGATAGCAGCCCTTTAGTAACCAAATTCCCATGGAGCACTAGGGTTCCTCCAGAGGGTCCTCAGGGTCCCCTGTGCAATGAGCAAATTCTTCCTCTCAGACATGCTAATAATGACTCTATTGATCTTTTTAGCTCTCTGTAAGAAGGGGATTCTTCCCATTGAACACTAATGTAAGGGACTATCTTCCCATTGACCACCAATGTAAGAAATATTCTTCCCAATGACCACCAATGTAAGAAATATTCTTCCCACTGACGACCAATGTAAGAAATATTCTTCTCACTGACCACCAATGTAAGAAATATTCTTCTCACTGACCACCAATGTAAGGAGCGTTCTTTGCACTGACCACTAATGTAGGGAGCATTCTTCCCACTGGTCTCCAATGTAAGGCGCATTCTTCCTACTAGCCACCAATGTAAGGAACATTCTTCCTACTGATTACCAATGTAAGGAGTATTCTTCCCACTGGCCACCAATGTAAGGAACATTCTTCCCACTGACCACCAATGTAAGAAAAAAATTAAAAGCTGGATAGCCGCACTCCAAATATTCCCCTTTATTGAAAAGTAAAATCAAGGCATCAAAGGTAAGTACAGACTAACTGCACTGCTGCTGACATGTTTCACACCAGGCACGGTGCTTAGTCATAGCTATGAGTTCCTCTTTAATCTACCCTTCGCTGCAGCATTCGCTCTCTTACATCCTGTGCCTTCCTGAAATGACGGTGGTCCTGTTAACAAGCAGCCTTTGATGTGCCATCCATGGCTCACAATGGCGTCATTCCACTCTGCTGACATCGCTGTCCTGCTCAGTGAACGGGCAGAATGAAATCCTCGCCCGCAGCATATTTGGGCCCGCGGGGCACCGGCGAGAGGCCACAGGAAGCACAGCCAGTGGATTCAGCCAGGTTAAAGGTGAAGAGATGAAGCAGCACAGCTATAGAGAGGGGCTGAAAGATACTCGGGGTGCAAGATAAACACACAGTGCTGAGAGCAGCCTGGAATGTGCTGACGGGGACACACATCAGGAACACAGCCATGATATTGTAACACTTCATCATTTCTGTTTACTGGCAATGAAAACAGGAGATCTTACTAATGTAACAATGTGTCTTGCTTCTTAACGTGTATACAGTGCCTTGCAAATGTATTCACCCTCCTTGGCTTTTTACCTATTTTGTTACATTACAGCCTTTAGTTCAATGTTTTTTTTAATCTGAATTATATGTGATGGATCAAAACACAATAGTCTAAGTTTGTGAAGTAAAATTAGAAAAATATATACATAAAACTATTGTTCAGAAATAAAAAACTGATAATTGCCATGTGCTTATTAACCCCCTTTGTTATGATGCCCATAAAAAGCTCTGGTGCAACCAATTACCTTCAGAAGTCACATAATTAGTGAAATGATGTCCACCTGTGTGTGATCTAAGTGTCACATGATCGGTCATTACATATACACATCTTTTTGAAAGGCTCCAGAGGCTGCAACACCTAAGCAAGAGGCACCACTAACCAAACACTGCCATGAAGACCAAGGAACTCTCCAAACAAGTAAGGGACAATGTTGTTGAGAAGTACAAGTCAGGGTTGGGTTATAAAAAAAAATCTAAATCTTTGAGGATCCCTAGGAGCACCATCAAATCTATCATAACCAAATGGAAAGAACATGGCACAACAGCAAACCTGCCAAGAGACGGCCGCCCACCAAAACTCACGGACCGGGCAAGGAGGGCATTAATCAGAGAGGCAGCACAGAGACCTAAGGTAACCCTGGAGGAGCTGCAGAGTTCCACAGCAGAGACTGGAGTATCTGTACATAGGACGACAATAAGCCGTACACTCCACAGAGTTGGGCTTTATGGCAGAGTGGTCAGAAGAAAGCCACTCAGCAAAAAACAAAATGGCACATTTTGAGTTTGCGAAAAGGCATGTGGGAGACTCCCAAAATGTATGGAGGAAGGTTCTCTGGTCTGATGAGACTAAAATTGAACTTTTTGGCCATCAAAGAAAATGCTATGTCTGGCGCAAACCCAACACATCACATCACCCAAAGAACACCATCCCCACCGTAAAACATGGTGGTGGCAGCATCATGCTGTGGGGATGTTTTTCAGCAGTCGGGACTGGCAAACTGGTCAGAGTTGAGGTAAAGATGGATTGTGCTAAATACAGGGATATTCTTGAACAAAACCTGTACCACTCTGTGTGTGATTTGAGGTTAGGACGGAGGTTCACCTTCCAGCAGGACAATGACCCCAAACACACTGCTAAAGCATTTGAGTGGTTTAAGGGGAAACATGTAAATGTGTTGGAATGGCCTAGTCAAAGCCCAGACCTCAATCCAATAGTAAATCTGTGGTCAGACTTAAAGATTGCTGTTTACTAGCGCAAACCATCCAATTTGAAGGAGTTGGAGCAGTGGTACAGGTTTTGCTCAAGAATATCCCTGTATTTAGCACCATCTTTCCCTCAACTCTGACCAGTTTCCCAGTCCCGACTGCTGTAAAACATCCCCACAGCAGTGGCGGCTGGTGCTCAAAATTTTTTTGGGGGGGGGGTGCAAAAGAATTTTGAAAAAAAATCATCAATTGCAGTCACTGTGCCATCAAACGCTGCCACTGTGCCATCAAATGCTGCCACTGTGCCATCAATTGCAGCCACTGTGCCATCAAATGCTGCCACTGTGCCCATCAAACGCTGCCACTGTGCCATCAAACGCTGCCACTATGCCATCAAACGCTGCCACTGTGCCATCAATTGCAGCCACTGTGCCAAATGCTGCCACTGTGCCCATTAAACGCTGCCACTGTGCCATCAAATGCTGCCACTGTGCCCATCAAACGCTGCCACTGTGCCATCAAACGCTGCCACTGTGCCATCAATTGCAGCCACTGTGCCATACGCTGCCACTGTGCCCATTAAACGCTGCCACTGTGCCATCAAATGCTGCCACTGTGCCCATCAAATGCAGCCACTGTGCCAAACGCTGCCACTGTGCCTATCAAACGCTGCCACTGTGCCTATCAAACGCTGCCACTGTGCCATCAAACGCTGCCACTGTGCCCATCAAATGCTGCCAGTGTGCCCATCATATGCTGCCAGTTTGCCCATCAAATGTTGCCAGTGTGCCAATTAAATGCTGCCAGTGTGCCCTTGAATGCCCCTAGTGTGACCCCCGCCCACTCGCTGTCTGCCTGGCACTTACCCTGTCTTGTGGGGGCAGCGGGTGATGGCGACGAGCGGGGTCCTCCATGCGTCTCCTGCCGTCCTCATCTCCCGTCTTCTTCTCCTGATAGGCGTGCAATAGCGGCGCCTGTCGTTCCAGCCAATCAGGTGACAGGTAACAGAACCGAGCACCTGATTGGCGGAGAGGCGGTTTAGTGTTAGGAAAGTGAATAGTCATTTGCTTTTCTAACACAGCTGAGTGACCTGCGAGTGCCCAGCATGGCGCTCGCAGGTCACTTTTTTGAAGCCTATTAGGGCCTATGGCTCTAAGGCGCTTCAAAAACAACCCCCGCCGCTGTAATTCAGGCGTCCTGCGCCCGAAAAGGGGCCGGCGCCTGAATAGGGGGTGGCAGCGGCAGCCATAGATAGATTCATGCAACGCATGAATCTATCTATTGGTAATAGAGGGGGTGGCAGGAGAGAGGGGGCGGCGCCCATGCACCCTTAATGCACGGGCCGCCACTACCCCACAGCATGATGCTGCCACCACCATGTTTTACTGTGGGAATGGTGTTCTTTGGGTGATGTGATATGTTGGGTTTGCACCAGACATAACGTTTTCTTTGATGGCCAAAAAGTTAAATTTTAGTCTCATCAGACAAATGCACCTTCCTCCATACATTTTGGGAGTCTCCTACATGTGCTTTCCATTTGGTTATGATAGATTTGATGGTGCTCCTACGGATCATCAAAGATTTGAATATTTTTTTATAACCTAACCCTGACTTGTACTCAGGCCCGGATTTACTCCCTTTGCCGCCCCAAGGCCGGGTCCTTCAATGCCGCCCCCCCCCCCCACACACACACACACACACACATACACACACACACACACCACCATTCTTGTCCTTTATCGATGACTGCTACAATAGATCAGTTAAAAACATATCTCCACACACGAAAACACTGAAAATAACTGACTTTAATTGTACAGACTAAAAATACTTCAGGGTAAGCGCGCGAAGGGTAAGGATTTTTTGCGGGCAATTTTTCAGGGCAATGGCTGGTGTTAGTGCTTCAATCATCCCCGGCACCATGGTTGTTATGGTGTCAGGATGAATGAAACACATTATTTCTATCATTACATTGTAATGTAAAATAAAATAGTTCAACTCACCATAATGCAGAACCATTGGGAGCCCTGAGCGTGTCACTTGCCACCATGCCTGCCACCAGATGGGGATGTCACTTGCCACGCTGCCACCAGATGGGGATGTCACTTGCCACGCTGCCACCAGATGAGGATGTCACTAGCCACGCTGCCTGCTCCAGAATGAGATGTCACTAGCCACGCTGCCTGCCACCAGATGGAGATGTCACTTGCCAAGCTGCCTGCCACCAGATGGAGATGTCACTTGCCACCAGATGGAGATGTCACTAGCCACGCTGCCTGCCACCAGATTGAGATGTCACTAGCCACGCTGCCTGCCACCAGATGGAGATGTCACTTGCCACGCTGCCTGCCACCAGATGGGGATGTCACTTGCCACTATGTCTGCCACCAGATGGGGATGTCACTTGCCACTATGTCTGCCACCAGAGGGGGATGTCACTTGCCACGCTGCCACCAGATGGAGATGTCACTAGCCACGCTGCCTGCCACCAGATGGAGATGTCACTTGCCACGCTGCCTGCCTGCCACCAGATGGAGATGTCACTTGCCACGCTGCCACCAGATGGAGATGTCACTTGCCACACTGCCACCAGATGGAGATGTCACTTGCCACACTATGGAGATGTCACTTGTCACGCTGCCTGGCTGCCACCAGATGGAGGAGGGTGGAACAGCGGTGCGGGCAATGAGAGATGTCATCTCTCTCCCCCGCTGCCGCACCGCTGACATTACTCCTCGATATTTTCAAAAATGGCGCCGGGCAGCGTAATTACGCTACTGCGCATGCGCCGCCCAGCCGAGCACTTACGAGCTTTCCCGAGCCCGACCGGCTTCGGAACGGCGCATGCGCAGTAGTGTGCGGCTCGCGGCCATCATTTCTAAGGGCACCGGTGGCGAATACATACGCACATGCCACTTATCAGTTTTTTATTTCTGAAAAATAGTTTTATGTATATATTTTTCTGATTTTACTTCACCAACTTAGACTATTGTGTTCTGATCCATCACATATAATTCAGATTAAAAAAACATTGAAATAAAGGCTGTAATGTAACAAAATAGGTAAAAAGCCAAGGGGGTGAATACTTTTGCAAGGCACTGTATCTGATGCTATGCCTACTTTAATTAGATGTCCCTTAAAAGTTCAAGTTGTCTTCTTTTACATGGTTTACATGTTACTTATTTTCCATCCCTTCTTTATGTTCCAGGTTATAGTTAATTGTTAACCACCAAGTGCTTGCTGGGGCTCCCCATAGAGAGACTCTGGACTGGGAAAGAAACCATTCCAAAGCCACTGATCTCCCACTAGACATCAGGTCAAGGCCAAAGAACCTAGACCTACACCACCTTCTCCACTTCCTCTTCTTTATATTGGCCATGCCAACTTTTTAGCATCTTTTGCTGGTTTGGCATCATTGTACATGTAGTAGGGGCAGGGCTGGACAGGGACAAAAATTTGTCCCCGGACTTCATCCAGACCAGCCCACTTTAATTTTGCAAACACGCACAAAAACAGTATATAAACTATACGCAATTGCGCAAAAAAACATAAGTAAAAACATTCCACTATTGGGCATAGGACAGAACATATGTCTGTCCTCCAAGTTTTACAACATTTATTTTTCTGGATGAAAATGTGTTTAACTGAAAATATACTCTAACTCCTCACCTCTTTTATTATTTCACTTATTCTCCCCTGTATTTTTCTCCTCCTTCTCACATCACTGCATTAAATGGGAGGGCTAACATTGCTACAGCCTCATTGGCTGGAATTTCAGAAACCGGCATTGCTGCACAGCCAGCGGCGCTGATGCTGTGCAGATGACAAATCTCTCTCATACCCGCCGGCTGGAAACCCCCCCCCCCCCGGCCAGCCGGCCAACCCGTTGGCCAACTCTCCCCCCTTCATTAGACGTTCTACTTTATTTCTCTTATATGCAGGGGTGTACCTAGAGCATTGGGCACCCGGTGTGGACCCTATATCTGGCACCCCCCCATCTGGCACCCCCCCAAAAACGAACACTGTTGCAGCGAGGTGGTGCAGGTTTTTAAGTATAAAATGAGATGGTGAGGAGGCACCATCAGCACAGGCTCATCAGTGCCCATCAGCGCAGCCACACCAGTGCCCATTAATGCAGCCACACCAGTGCTCATCAGCACAGCCACACCAGTGCCCATTAATGCAGCCACACCAGTGCTCATTAAAGCAGCCTGATCAGTGCCCATTAGCACAGCCACACCAGTGCCTATTAATGCAGCCACACCAGGGCCCATCAGCGCAGCCACACCAGTGCCCATTAATGCAGCCACACCAGTGCCCATTAATGCAGCCTGATCAGTGACCATCAGAGCAGCCACATCAGTGCCCATCAGCGCAGCCACACCAGTGCCCATTAATGCAGCCACACCAGTGTTCATTAATGCAGCCACACCAGTGCCCATTAATGCAGCCACACCAGTGTTCATTAATGCAGCCACACCAGTGCCCATCAATGCAGCCTGATCAGTGCCCATCAGCGCAGCCTCATAAGTGCCCATCAATGTTAGTCCCCCCCAGTACCTGGTCTGCACAGCTTCTTCTACCTAGGTCCCGGGTGCAATGCTTGTCCTGCAGGTGATTCCTCTGGAGCTGGGAGCCATCTGGTCCTCTCCCTTCCTCCTGGGCACAGCAGAGCTGGGTAACTAGGGCTGGAGGAAACTGGGGGGTGGGGGGGCGAGGTGAGCAGGCGGGGACTCACAAATCCTGTCCGCCAATCATCTAATCTCCCGACTCCCGCTGTATAGCTGTTTAGAAAAAAATAAGCCTCTCCAGGTCTCCGCTGTGTTCAGTGGGGGCCAAGGGAAAGAAAGCAGACTATTTCATCAGCAGGGATCCCGGCCAGCTCCAGTGCACTGATATAGCACAGGCCGGCCTTCAACTGTGTAGTGCATTGCTGCTTATTAATCGGCCTAAAGCCGAAAGTGATGAAATAGTCTGCTTTCTGTCCCCCGGCCCCCCACTGAACACAGGGGGCCAGGAGAAGTTTTTTTTTCTAAACAGCTGCACAGTGGGAGATTAGTTTATTGGTGGACAGGGGTTGGGAGTCCCCGCCAGCTCTACCTTCGCTGTCACTGAAACCGGCCCACTGAGCCATCGGCCCACCGGGAAACTTCCGGTAGTCCCGATGACCAGTACATGCCTGAGTAGGGGCCCTTATAGTCAGAGAAAGTGTACAATAACCTGTAGGAGTGGTTCAGGCAAAGTATAGCTAAAAAAAACGGAAGAGTGAATCACATAAGTCTTAATACTTTTTTCTTTTCTTGATATATCTTAGGGCTTATTCACACTAGTGCATTGAGTTGCTTTTATCAGCATTGAAGAACGCTGGCTCAGCACAAGGTCACATAGAAAAATTATTGTTAACGCCCCAGAAAATGCAAGTAACCACAAAAGGGCACCATCCAATCAATTATAACCCAACCAAAACAGGAAACAGAGGGCAAAACAGAGGGCAAAGTCTTCACAGCACGGACTGTCTCAATACCCAAAGGACAAGGGATGTACGCAAAATGTTTTAAAAATGCTAACAAATTTTATCACAAATATAAAAAATACAGTACCTCACATTTTTGTAAATATTTTATTCTATCTTTTTATGTGACAACACTGAAGAAATGACACTTTGCTACAATGTAAAGTAGTGAGTGTACAGCTTGTATAACAGTGTAAATTTGCTGTCCCCTCAAAATAACTCAACACACAGCCATTAACCACTTGCCACCCAGGCCATTAAAATGTGAGGTATCGCCGTGAACGTTAACGTGAGAGCAATAATTCTATCCCTAGACCTCCTCTGTAACTCAAGACATGTAACCAGTAAAAAATGTTAAAGCGTTGCCTATGGGGATTTTTAAGTACCAAAGTTTGGCGCCATTCCACGAGCGTGTGCAATTTTGAGGCGTGACCTGTGAGGTATCTATTTACTCGGTGTAACATCATCTTTCACATTATGCAAAAAAATTGTCCTAACTTTACTGTTTTTTTTTTTAAAGCATGAAACTGTTTTTTTTTTCCCAAAAAATTGCATTTGAAAAATTTCTGCGCAAATACTGTGCGAGATAAAAATTTGCAACGACCCCAAACACACCTCCAAGATGACCACTGCCTTGCTAAAGAAGCTGAGGGTAAAGGTGATGGACTGGCCAAGCATGTGTCCAGACCTAAACCCTATTGATCATCTGTGGGACATCCTCAAATGGAAGGTGGAGGAGCGTAAGGTCTCTAACATCCACCAGCTCCCTGATGTCATCATGGAGTGGAAGAGGACTCCAGTGGCAACCTGTGAAGCTCTGGTGAACTCCATGCCCAAGAGGGTTAAGGCAGTACTGGAAAATAATGGTGGCCACACAAAATATTGACACTTTGGACCCAGTTTGGACATTTTCACTTAGGGGTGTACTCACTTTTGTTGCCAGCGGTTTAGACATTAATGGCTGTGTGTTGAGTTATTTTGAGGGGACAGCAAATTTACACTGTTATACAAGCTGTACACTCACTACTTTACATTGTAGCAAAGTGTCATTTTTTAAGTGTTGTCACATGAAAAGTAATAATAAAATACTTACAAAAATGTAAGGGGTTTACTCACTTTTATGAGATACTGTATATCTAAAAAAATAAGTGGAAGACACAGAACCTCGCAAAGACAGTTGTGCTATTTAGGCTAAACTTTAGCATGCTAATTTCCCAAGGCTCATTTTCCAAAACAAAATTGCAGATTCCAGATGATAGAAGGAGGCAAAGAGACTGCGGCTGTTCCTCTATGTTTCACAACATTTGTCGCTTCCTCAGGAGGAATGTGAGCCAGTGCTTGTCTGAAATAGGACATACATGAACATTAACAAATGATTGAAAAAGAGATATATCACAATGGCCAAAGCTCAAACAGCGGATAACGGGAGACAAAAAGAGGATCTGAATGATAAATGCTGCCTCATCCTTAAATGTAGAATTCTATGAAAGGGAAATGCAGAACTGAGTAGCCTTGTCATGATGAATAATGTCCATTATCATGATTAAGTATTATTCAAACTGGTTCCACCACCACCCATCAGATACCCAAAATATTATGAACTGCATGACTTTAAAATTGTCCAGGACGGCTTTTATTAGGCAAGCAAGTTGCTTAGGGTCCCTATTTGTCACAAGTTATTCCTTTTCAGGAAGTCTTGGCAGCAGATAGTCTGTTCTGATTAATAGGGTAAAATTTGCCCAATCAAGGATGAGAATGGTTGAAGAGAGAGGATTTGAGGCCTCTAGAGTCTGATAGATGTCCATTTGTCCCTCTGAATGTGACTTGAGGAGATGTCTTAGGACTATCCTCATTGTCCCTCTGAATGTGACTTGAGGAGATGTCTTAGGACTGTCTTCTTTGTCCCTCTGAATGTGACTTGAGGAGATGTCTTAGGACTGTCCTCTTTGTCCCTCTGAATGTGACTTGAGGAGATGTCTTAGGACTGTCCTCTTTGTCCCTCTGAATGTGACTTGAGGAGATGTCTTAGGACTGTCCTGTTCGTCGTTCTGAATGTGACATGAAGAGATAACTTAGGACTGTCCTCTTTGTCCCTCTGAATGTGACACCAGGAGGTGTTGTTGGACTGCCCTCTTGGTCCCTCTGAATGTGACACAAGGAGGTGTTGTTGCACTGTCCTCTTTGTCCCTCTGAATGTGACATGAGGAGCTGTCTGAGGACTATCCTCTTTGTCCCCCTGAATGTGACGTGAGGAGATATCTTAGGACTGTCCTATTTGTCCCTCTGAACATGACTTGAGGAGATGTCTTATGACTATCCCGTTTGTCCTTCTGAATGTGACTTGAGGAAATGTCTTAGGATTGTCCTCTTTGTCCTTCTGAATGTAATGTGAGGAGATGTCTTAGGACTGTCCTCTTTGTCCCTCTGAATGTGACATGAGGAGGTGTTTTTGGACTGTCCTCTTGGTCCCTCTGAATGTGACACAAGGAGGTGTTGTTGCACTGTCCTCTTTGTCCCTCTGAATGTGACATGAGGAGCTGTCTGAGGACTATCCTCTTTGTCCCCCTGAATGTGACGTGAGGAGATATCTTAGGACTGTCCTATTTGTCCCTCTGAACATGACTTGAGGAGATGTCTTATGACTATCCCGTTTGTCCTTCTGAATGTGACTTGAGGAAATGTCTTAGGATTGTCCTCTTTGTCCTTCTGAATGTAATGTGAGGAGATGTCTTAGGAATGTCCTCTTTGTCCCTCTGAATGATGCATATAGGAGCTTCAGTTTTAGGTAATATGAGTACCCTCTCCATGGGAGAAGTGTTCCCAAGCACACCCACTGCAGGTTCCTTGCTGTCACTCACATACAGAAAGCCTGATATACAAAAACGACGGTATTAATACTAAGACGTTTCTTACTGCCACCATTCAGAAGTTTGAATGTGATTGGTGCTACAGTAAACAGAGCAAAAACGTTACAAAGTATAGTTTTCAGGAAGTGCACAACCAATAACCCTGTGCGGTTCTATCTGAAATCTTGCTGGAGTGTATTACAGGCATTGAAATGAGTAAACACTCCAACTTCAGCACAGCTGCAATGTTTGCTCACTGACTATTTTTGTTTGGTTCCTGGAATTGCTTTCCAAAACTAGGTCAATGAGTAGAAAAACCAGTTAAGGAAGTGAGAAAATGGAGTTCAAAACAAACACAGAGCTCTAAAACTTTTCTAGTGTAGGAAGTTATTGATTCTCTCCATATCCACATCAAGGCAAATGTAAGAGAATATAGGTGTAAAGAATTCCATAAGAGCTTACTGATATGGTTGGCCATAGGGTGCATGTGACAGGGTGACAACGCAAGAACACAATTTGGAGAAAGTTGTCACCCCATACCAGGAAGTACCTGAATAAGAATCTTCATGGCAGGATCGCCAGAGATTATATTAAAGCTGAATTCAAGCCTTACCTTCGGTCTTGCTCAGTTGTACAGGGTTCTCCTGTAAATTATTTATTCTTATTTTACTGCACACTTGGCATTAGATTCTGTGGCAAGTATCATTTCCTGGCTGGAGGACATCCAGCATCATCTAACCCAGGTGTGTCAAACTCAATTTAATTTGCAGGCCACATCAGCATTATGGTTTCCCTCAAAGGGCCTGTTGTATCTGTAAGACTATATTAATGTATCCAGGGCTTTTTTGAGAGAATAGGTGGAGGAACTCAACCAACCCCCCCCCCCCAAACTATATTGAACGGTGGGAGGATCTTTTAGGTGGCGATTAAACACCAGGAGTGTGTTATGTGCAGAGTTCAGGGGTGCCCTATGCACAAAGTGCAGTGTTCAGGGGTGCACTTGGTACAGAGTGCAGATTTCAGGGGTGCTCTAGGTACAGAGTGTAGAGTTCAGGGGTGGGCTATTTAAAGAGTGTACAGTTTAGGAGTGCGCTACATACAGAGTGCAAAGCTCAGGAATGCACTACTACCAGAGTGCAGAGTTCAGGGCTGTGATACTTACAGGGTGCAGAGTTCAGGTGTCCTCTACTTACAGAGTGCAGAGTTCAGGAGTGCGCTACTAACGGAGTGCAGAGTTCAGGAGTGTGCCACTTACAGAGTGCAGAGTTCAGGGGTGTGCTGTGTACAGAGTGCAGAGTAAAGGGGTGTGCTGTGTAAAGAGTGCAGAGTTCAGGGGTGTGCTGTGTACAGAGTGCAGTGTTCAGGGGTACACTGTGTAGTGTTCAGAAGTGTGATACTTGCAGAGTTCAGGGGTGTGATACTTATAGAGTGCAGAGTTCAGGAGTGCACTAGGTACAGAGTTCACTGCTCAGGGGTGCACTAGGTACAGAGTGCAGAGTTTAGGGGTGCACTAAATACAGAGTGCATAATTCAGGTTTGCGCTGTGCGCAGAGTTTAGGGGTGCACTACATACAGAGTGCAGGGTTTAGGGGTGTGCTATGCACAATGTGCAAGGTGTAGCTCTCTTTCACAGGCTGTCCACCTCTCCTCGACTCCGACCTCACACAGCGCCCTCCACAGCCCTCGTCTCTCCCCCTGTCCCAAAAAGCTCCTTGCATTTCACCTTCCCGGCCCAGCTCTAGTACTTCCTGGCAGTGTAGGCGGCTCTGCCTCTCTCACTTGCAGGGAGATCATTGGTGGGCGTCTGTGCACTCAGGCACAGATGGGGGACCATTGCACCTGCATCTCCCTTGTCCCCGCCATGAGTGCAGGGCAGGTAGGGATCTGTGAGAGCCGTGGAGAGGGAAGCTGTACTTGTAAACACAGAAGGCTTCAGTATTTACAAGTGACAGTTGTGAGTAGGGAGCGGAGAACTGGAGGTGGCGGAACACATCCTGGCTGAAAAAAAGCCCTGGGTGCGAGGGCCACGTAAAATGGCCTGGTGGGCTGGATTCAGCCCAAGGGCCTTGTGTTTGCCACATGTGATCTTACCCTTTCCTCCCCAGCCTGACTGTCCCTTCCCCACCCCTTTCATTGACTAGATTTCAGTGCTTCCAATCATAGAAGCTCAGCATCACATGTGGGATTTAAGCTACATTCACCCTTCAGCATTTCCATCTTTGGTTGTTTTTGTGTGTTATTTTTGGGGGCATTTGTGTATGAAATGTTTTATGCTCTTTTTCAGGCTTGAGCTTTTTTTGTGTTAGCCAATGGAAAGCTAGTTACTATGAGGAGGAGATGATTGCTCATCATAAAATCATTTTCAGCTGCTCCCATTGAAGTCCATTAAGGCCAAAAAAGCACAATTGTGCCCCAAGGTAGCTCCTGAACTTTTTCTGATTGTTGAGGGGCTGCACCTCACTCACATATGAAGAAGCACAATAGAGTAGCATGGAAATCTGAGTGTTGACAATTGAAGTGTTCCTGGAAATGCCCCTCAAATCACTCAGGTGTGAATGGGGGCTTACCCAGGGCAGGGAGCTGTGCGCAGCCCCTCCCACTAGTTATGATCTTCCTGCATTACATAGAAAAGCACAGAGACCCACTGGTGACATCACTGGGTCTAAAATGTAAAGTATCTCATTCAATTTTCATGTTCATTGGGGGGGCAGGGAAGGCAAGTTATAAGAAGATTAAGCTTCAGCTTTAACCCCTTCCCACCCAGCCCTAGTGTCCCTTTAACAGGGTCACAGCAAGAGGATGACAGGAAGAATTGGCCTGTTGGCAGAGCCTCAGACAATGTACCCGCTCGGTGGGGACCACACATGCTCACAGGGTTTTAGCACTATAGTAGTTTTATAGTAATGGTTTGGAATTGTAACACTTGCAATGGAAGAATGTTATGGCACACTGGTGAACAGGATAGATTCAGTACAGCCCACTGTAGTATAAATGACGGTATTGTTAGCGGAGAATGTCCTCTGCTGGAGGGGTGGCATTATATTCTATAACAATGCTGTACTGGTACAAATCAATGGATGCTGGATTAGCTGCAGACTTCCCTTCCCACAATTCCCTGTATTTAGTGGTGGAGAGACCAGGACTTCTCAAGAAAAATCTACAGGGATCGGGAGAGACCACAGACCAGTGGCCAGAGTCTTTGCACTGTGTGAGATGAGAGGCTGAGCCTGAGAGACTGAACCATAAGGGTCCTGGGACTGGAGCTGGGAGACCTGTGTCCATGTGGGTCCACAGCTGGGGAGGACCTGATCATGAAGACTGAGTCTGCTGGGGCGATTGACTGTCAAGCATATGGAACCGCACCTGTTGCATGCCAGGATTGAACGGTGGTACACAGAGTTTAATCCCTTGCTGCCCAAAGTTACTGCTTACTGAGATCACCCCTATTTACCAGCAAATCAGCCATCTCATGTGTACAGTCTAAAAGAGACAGTTGAATGTATACCACTGGCAGAAGGGCCCCAACATTGGCCAACATGGATGATTAGACAGTCACCTCCAGGGGTACCAATTTTTTTTTTCTGAAACCGCGGTGGTGCAAAAAAACGAAGACCGTTAAGTGTACAAAAAAGGTGCAGGTGAACACACAAAAAAAAAGTGTACTTAAGTTGCTTTTGTCCACCCACCGAAGGAGTAGGACATTTCCCTGAACCCCCTGGGCACAAGGCTCATGACCGGGGCAAGGTTAGAAACTTGGTCCACCTAGCCAGAGGGCGTGGTGGAACGCTCTCCTCATGGCCAGCTGAAGTTGACACTGAGTACTAGGTCGAGGGGCTCACCTGAAGAGAGACCCACTAGGTTCAGGGGAGAAAGGAACCTGATGGCCACACATCCTCCCCCTGAACTTCAAGGCAAACCCGAGGACTCATTTCCTCCATCCAGGAAAAAAACACACACAAAAGTAAAAAGTGACAAACCTGAGGAGAAAAATAAATGAACCACTTGCTGACCGGCTTACGCCGATATACGTCGGCAAAGTGGCGCGGGTGCGCAAAATCACGTACCCATACGTCGCTCGTGGCAGCAGGCCGGGGGCGCGCGAGGTGATCGGATTCGTTGCAGAACCCGATCAGTCTTCAGGTCCAGGCCAATGATTTCTGCCCTGGACCTGCTGATCGGTTCTGGCGAATGAAAATGCTTCCCCTGCCTGTAAGTGTAAACACAGGCAGGGAGTGATGTGATCTCCCTCTCTGGAATTCTTTTCCGTTTCAGAGAGAGGAGAGAGGACGTCTTACAGTGAATTGCACCAACACTACACTGAAACAGTACACATAGGCACACTTGTCACCCCCCAATCACCCCCCCGATTGCCCCCTTCAGTTAACCCCTTCACTCTGTGTCACTGTGTCACCAATTGCAGTTTTCAGATTTTTCACTGATCACTGCATTGGTGTCACTTGTGACTCTAATCAGGGTTAGGGCAATTAGTAGGTAGGGTAGGGTACCTATCTAGGGTACCCTCCTAAACCCCCCTAATAAAGGTTTAACCCCTTGATCGCCCCCCCCCCCATTTAGACCTTTCACCCCCTGTCTCAGTGTCACAAATAGATCTTTTTTTTGATCAACGTATTAGTGTTACGGGTGACGCTGGTTAGTTAGAGACAGGCCTGATCCCTGCGAACGCTAACAGTTTTTTTGGTAGCGATTGAAGCAGTCGCTGACAATCGGGTGCTCTTTTTTCCTGTGAGTTTCACTAGTTGTACCAGTAAATTTAGAGGCCACAATATCCAATCGAAGGTACACTAGTGAAGAGGTCTACACGTTTCTGAGCATGACAGATGAGAGTGAAGAGGAAGTCACCCATCTGTCAGATTCAGACTCAGAATACAATCCAGTAGACAGCAGCGGCACCCTGACAGATAGCTCTGATGACGGAGTAGTGGTCCCTGCTAAGGTCAGGCATACCCATCCCCATTCTTCTGCTGTTGTTGAGGTGCAAGACCTGCAGGGCTCTCGTATTGAGCAGAAAGCCAGTACTAGTGCCGCTCATCCTTCTGATGAACTGGCAAGCACCAGCGACCTAGTACACCCTGGTCATAGTCAAATCAGCACTGCAGTACCACGTGGTGACGTGGCGAGTCCCATAAGTGCAGTTCAAACTGGTGGCTAGCACAAGTAGTGTCCCGCAGCCACCAAGAAGACAAACACAGGCCCGTCGAGCCCATAGTGCCCTTCCTGCTGGATTTGCCAATCCTAATTGGGAGCCCACCACTTCTGCAGCACCCGTACTTCCCCCATTCACTGGCCAAGCCAGGATTCAGGTGGAAACAGTTGATTTTACGTCACTTGATTTTTATCCACTGTTTTTCTCTGTAGATCTATTGTGGACCAAAGCAATTTGTATGCTAGTCAATTCATCACCGCTAATCCCCAGTTGATGCTTGCCAGAGGTTGGAGACCTATCACGGTCTCCGAATTTAAGACCTTTCTGGGCCTTTCCCTCCTCATGGGCATAACTAAAAAAAGGCCACTGACCCAATTCACCTTATGCCCGTGTTCTCTGCCTCCATGACCAGGGCTAGATATGAGCAGATCTTGCGATTTATGCACTTCAACGACAATGAAATCTGTCGTCCTTGGGGGGACCATGAATACAATCGGCTCCACAAAATTCGGCCCCTCGTAATCCACTTTAACCAACAGTTTGCAGTCTTGTTTACTTCCGATCAAGTTGTCTGCGTTGATGAGTCCCTGATTACATTTTCTAGTCGCTTGTCATTCAAACAGTATCTTCCAGGCAAGCGTGCCAGATACGGGGTCAAGATGTATAAGCTCTGTGACAGGGCCACAGGCTATACATGTAGTTTTATGGTTTACGAGGGAAGAGATAGCCACGTAGAGCCGACAAACTGCCCTGACTACATAGGAAGCGCTGGCAAGATTGTGTACGACTTGGTGTCACCCTTATTCGGAAAGGGGTACCATTTGTATGTGGACAATTATTACACGAGCGTGCCACTTTTTAGTCACTTGTTTGATCATGGAATGGGCACATGTGGCACTGTGCAATCTAATCGCTGGGGCTTACCCAAGCGGCTTGTAGATTCCCATCTTAGGCTGGGGGAGAGAGCCTGCTTGAGAAGTAATAATTTGCTTGCAGTGAAGTGGAGGGATTCACGGAATGTTTTTTTTCTGTCCTCCCTTCACGCAGATACGACAGTCCAGTCCACAGAAACCCCTCTGTGTCCATGAATACAACCTTAATATGGGAGGGCTGGACCTCAACGACCAGTTGATGGCGTTGTACTTAATTGCCCATAAGGCCAGACGCTGGTATAAAAAAGTGTCTGTATACTTATTCCAATTGGCTCTGCTGAATGCTTATGTGCTATACAAGCATCAGGACGAACTGGATCCTTCCTTAAATTTCAGAGCCCTTCTGTTTCCAGATGGTGCTGTGCCCCAGCTGCCCAACGCATATGCAGTAAGCCGGCTGCATGGGAGGCATTCTCCGTATGTCCTCCCTGGTACCCCTACCCAATGATCACCCCAAAGAAGATGTGTCTGTAGCAAGCGCTACATATAGGCGTGACACCCGCTATTATTGTCCCTCCTGTCCCGACCCTCCTGGTCTTTGCATTGGTGAATGATTTGAACGCTACCACACACTAGTGGAGTATTAGCATAGGGAACAGCACAGCACAGTCTAGGGTACACTTTCACAGGGTCTCCAAAGATGCCATCACATTTTGAGAGACCCGAACCTAGTTACAGTTACAAATAAAAGTGTAAAAAAAAATTTAAAAAAAGTAAAAAAAAATAAAAATATATATATATAAAATAAAAGCGCCAAAAATAGTCTTCGTTTTATTGCTCTCTCTCTCTATTCTCTCTCTATTGTTCTGCTCTTTTTACTATGTTTACTATGTTTTATCATGTCTGCTTTTCAGGTATATAATTCTTTTATACTTTACTGTTTACTGTGTTTTATTGTTAACCATTTTTTTGTTTTCAGGTACACCATTCAGCTGCAGCACTGATTTATTTATCTTGACAGCAACAGCGTTGCGATATGTAAATCAGCGACTCCAGCGATGTAGGAGGTGATTTCACCATCACAGTTAAAAAAAAAAAGAGCATATATGCCGAAGCATGGGGGCAAGGGTGGAGGGGCGATTTGCCCCTAACATTAGGGGTGGATTGCCCCCATGCTACTGCATATATATTTTACTCTTTTTTTTTTGGCACAGATTGTTGTGGTATTATTGAGTTAATGTTTTATTGTTACCATTATTTGCTTTTCAGGTACACCATTCAGCTGCAGCACTGATTTATTTATCTTGACAGCAACAGCGTTTGCTCTCACGATCAAACGGTAAATCAGCGACTCCAGCGCTGTAGGAGGTGATTTCACCACCACAGTTAAAAAAAAATGGTGCATGTATGCCCATCATTAGAAGTGGGTGGATGCAGGGCTATATTCTAATGGTGGGCATATCCACCGATCAATATCTTTTTTTTTCATTCAGCCCACAGGCTGCATGAAAAAAAAGAACATTACAATATATGCCCAACAAGGACCAGGAACATACTGGTATGTTGCTGGACTTTGAGCGGTTATACCAGAATGATGCCTGCAGATTTAGGTATCATCTTGGTATCGTTCTTTTCAGTCAGCTGTCAGCTTTCATGTAAAAGCAATCTTAGCGGCTAATTAGCAGCTAGACTGCTTTTACAAGCAGTGGGAGGGAACGCCCCCCTTCCCCCGTCATCTTCCTTGGTTTTCTCGGGCTCTCCTGTCCCACTGGGGAACCTGATAATGCAGCCGGTGGCTCCACCAGCTGACCATAGAGCTGATCGAAGATCAGAATGGCTCCAATCATCTCTATGACCTAAGAAACCGGAAGCTATGAGCATTTCATGACTTCAGTTTCCCGGATATAAAGAGCGTCATTGGGAAATTGGGAAAGCATCTTATCACATCGATCTTGGTGTGGTCAGATGCTTTGATGGCAGAGGAGAGATCTAGAGTCTAACAGACCCATTTTTTTTTTTAAAGAGTACCTGTCACTACCTATTGCTATCATAGGGGATATTTACATTCTCTGTGATAAAAATAAAAATGATTAAAAAAAATGAAAGGATATCCCTGTACTCAGGAAAAGCAGCAGAATGTATTTTGGGGTGATATTTCACATATGCCCATGGCATGTTTGAGCAATATATCATTTAGTGACAACTTTGTGAAAAAATAATAATTTTTTTTTTTTTTAATTTTCCAAAACTTGTGGCAAAAGATAAAATATTCCATGGACTCAACATGCCTCTCAGCAAATAGTTTGGGGTGTCTACTTTCCAAAATGGGGTCATTTGGGGGGGGGGGGGAGGGGTTGTACTATCTGGACATTTCAGGGCCTCCGAAACTGTGATAGGTAGTGAGACTGCCAAAAAGTCTCACACATGTGGTATCCCCGTACTCAGGAGAAGCAGCAGAATGTATTTTGGGGTGTAATTTCACATATTTGTTTGAGCAACATACATGTTTGAGCAATATATAATTTCAGTGACAACTTTGTGTAATTTTTTTTTTTTGTCATTTTTCAATCACTCTTGACAAAAAAATAAAATACTCAATGTGCTCAACATGCCTCTCAGCAAATTCCTTTGGGTGTCTACTTTCCAAAATGGGGTCATTTGGGGGGGGGGGGGGGGGGGGGTTGTACTGCCCTGCCATTTTAGCACCTTAAGGAATGAGATAGGCAGTCATAAACTAAAAGCTGCATAAATTCCAGAAAATGTACCCTAGTTTGTAGACGCTATAACTTTTGTGCAAACCAACAAATATACGCTTGTTGAATTTTTTTTTTTTACCCGACACATGAAGCTGAATGCTTTTTGGCCTAAACGTATGACTAAAATTGAGTTCATTGTATTTTTTTTTATAGGAAAAAGTAAAAAATATATTTTTTTTCAAAATGTTTGGTCTTTTTTCATTTATATTGCAAAAAATAAAAACTGCAGAAGTGATCAAATACCACCAAAAGAAATCTCTATTTGTGGGAAAAAAGGACACAAATTTTGTTTGGGTACAGCATTGCATGAACGCGCAATTACCAGTTTAAGCAGCACAGTGCCAAATTGTAAAAGTGCTCTGGTCAGGAAGGGGGTAAATCCTTCCGGGGCTGAAGCGGTTAAATAAGGTGGTTGTGCAATGTGCACTGGACTTAGCCAAAAGGCCTAGCCCAAGAGGCGCAGTGCAGAAAAAGTTTTTAGTGCTGTGTTCATGTGCCTGTTCACACAGTGGGGTCCCACACCCAAGTGTTACTAAGGGCACCCCTGGGGCGACCACTCCCAGAGCCAGGGGGCACAGACACAGTGGACTCTCTGCCTTTATTAGTATTTTCAATAAAATCTATTTTAAACAATAAGAAAACATGCCAAAAAAATCAAAGATTAATCAACACAAAATGCACAGTACAGAGGGGGAAGCAGAAGGGCTTAGTACAGGGGTTGTCAGGAGGGCACTATACTGGGATCAGGATGGCACACTAAAGGTTCTGGGATGCTGTCTGGGACACGGCCATGCTGGGACAGCTTATTAAAAAATGTGACTGTCCCAGCACATCCGGGACACTTGACAAATATGATGTATTGCAAGATTATCATGCGACCCCCGTGCCTGGGCTGTCTTAATGCATGGGCACTCCTGGGCACTGCCCAGAGGCCCTAGGTGCATGAGGGCCTCATGATAATCTTGCATTACATTGTACTTGCCAACTGTCCCGGATTTGCTGGGACAGTCACACTTTTTACTAAGCTGTCCCAGGATGGCCATGTCCCAGGCAGTGTCCTGTACTCCCCCTTTCCCTGTACTGTGCCTTTCTGCCTCCCCACCTGTACTGTACCCTTTGTGTTGATTAGTCTTTGATTCATGGCATGTTTATTATTGTTTAAAATCGATTTTAATTAAAGTACTAATAAATATATGTTTAATTCTATCAACTATTTATACTTTAATTCTTGAGAGTATGAGCGTAAATTGGGGCAGGATTGTAGGGGCCCCAGTGCATTACTTTGCCCAGGGGCCCATGATGCTATTAAGATGGCCCTGCCCCATGCACTTGGGGCCCCTGGGCAGTGGCAAGGGTGCCCGTGCATTAAGATGGCCCTGCTGATGAGAACAGATACTACACTTCATCTTAGCCAAGAGGCAAGGGTACCCATTTGCCAGTAATACATACACCCACCAGCAATTGGGCTGTTTATATAGAGTGCACTCGGGGGCACTTTTTGGGTCGCTGTTGCTGGGAGTTACAATTAAGTTTTTTGTCTGCCATTTATGCTTTCATGGGTGATGTTGTTCTTACTCTTACTGATGTTGTGGGGACGGAGTGGGTTAAAGAGTCATGGAAGCGAACAGAGGACCCATCATACTAAGTAGCTCCAGCGGGGGGGGGGGGGGGGGGATGTGGTGGGGCGGGTGGTAACGCTGCACAATCAAAACTAATAAAGTTGAACCCGCAGGGTCCTTAACCACTTGCTGCCCGCCATATAACAATATGATGTTGGTAAAGTGGTTGCGATATCCTGACATCATATGACGTCGCCAGGATATCAAGCTGCTGCTGCGCCCCCGGGGGCGCGCAATCGCGGCGATCATTGTTGCGGCGTGTCAGTCTGACACACCGCAACTCCGATCTAGGTAAAGAGTCTCTGACAGAGACTCTTTACCACGTGATCAGCCGTGTCCAATCACGGCTAATCACGATGTAAACAGCAAGAGCCGCTGATCGGCTTTTCCTCACTCGTGTCTGACAGAAGCGAGTAGAGAAGAGCCAATCGGCTGCTCTCCTGACAGGGGGGGTCTGTGCTGATTGTTTATCAGCATGGCACCCCCCCCTTGGATGCCCGCCCAGGACCACCAGGATGCCGCCAGGACCACCAGGGATGGCCACCACACTGGACCCCCAGGTATGCCCCACCCTAGACCATCAGGGAAATGCCCTGCCTGTGCCAGTGATGCCAGTGCCAGTGATGCCTATAAGTGAAATCCAGTGCCAGGGCCAGCCATCAGTGCCCATCAATGCCCATCAGTGCCGCCTATCAGTGCCCATCAGTGCCGTCTATCAGTGCCACCCATAAGTACCCATCAGTGCAGCCTTTCAGTGCCCATCAGTGTCGCCTATCAGTGCCCACCAGTACCACCTATGAGTGCCCATCAGTGCCGCATATTAGTGCTGCCTATCAGTGCCTCCTCTCAGTGCCCAACAGTGAAGGAGAAATCTTACTTACCGTATTTATCGGCGTATAAAACGCACCCCAAGTTTAGGAGGGAATTTTAAGGAAAAAAAAACTTTTAGGAGGGAAGTTTAAGGGAAAAAAAATTACATTTAAATGCCCATCATTGCAGCCTTCTCAGTGCAGCCTTGCCCCAGTGCAGCCATGTCAGTGCAGCCTTGTCAGTGCAGCCTTGTCAGTGCAGCCTTGCCCCAGTGCAGCCATGTCAGTGCAGCCATGTCAGTGCAGCCTTGTCAGTGCAGCCTTCCCCAGTGTCCATTGCAGCCTTGCCCCCGTGCAGCCTTGCAGCTCGCAGTTTGAAAATCCTGTGATCCCCTGCGATCCTGAGCTTCAAAATCGCCGACCGCGATTTGAAAATGGCACCGCCGGCGCCGAAATACACAGAGCCGGTCCTCGGCTCTTCTCGGCGGCTCTCGTTCACTTTCGGCTCCACTCGTAGTCACGCCCCGGGATGTGCGTGACTGTGAGCGGAGCTATCCGAACCTAGCCGAGAAGAGCCGAGGACCGGCTCTGTGTATTTCGGCGCCGGCGGCGCCATTTTCAAATCGCGGTCGGCGATCTTGAAGCTCAGGATCGCAGGGGATCCGGCGTATAACACGCACCCGCGATTTTCCCCTGATTTTAAGGGGAAAAAAGTGCGTGTTATACGCCGATAAATACGGTATTTACACAATTTTATAACAAAAACAAAGAAAAACTTTTTTTTTTCTTCAAAATTTTCTGTCTTTTTTTTATTCGTTTAGCAAAAAATAAAAACTGCAGAGGTGATCAAATACCACCAAAAGAAAGCTCTATTTGTGGGGAAAAAAATAATAAAAATTTAGTGTAGGTACTGTGTAGCGTGACCGCGCAATTATCATTTAAAAAGTGACAGCGCTGAAAATTGGCCTGGGCAGGAAGGTGCGAACGTGCCCGGTATTGAAGTGGTTAAAGACAGTTCTCAAAGGACAGGAAAGGAAAATGCAACATTGTAAAACTTTCTTCATTTGCTTGGATGGTTTTGTTCATATGTGCCAATCCTTTAAAACCTAATTACATGTGCCTCACTATGAATTGAAATGGCCTATTATTTATAGCTGCTTTTATAATGTATGTGTGATTTGTTAATCATGGATGGAAGTCTCTCATTATTTATTGACCTATTTATTTGTTCGAGAACCGATCCTCCTGATCCAGTTTCTGGAGGCCTCTGGACTCTGCGCTGTCCTGAAAGCCTCACCTGTTTTGTAATATAATTGCCTTTGTCTCATGAATTATGTGCCGAGCGTTCACAGATTACTATCGGAGTTGGTGATCTGCCCAACTGATGTTGCTGAATATGAATATTTAATGAGTAAAATGTTTTCCATTGTGTAAGCAAAGCTGAGATTTCATAACTGATAAATGGTTCACAGGTCTGTTATTTGAGGGATTAGATCTGACAGTTTTGTAACTGATTATTTTTTTTTTTTAAGAAGACCTGCCTTGAGATGCACAAGTCTGGGGATGTAATTAAAGTAAAACTCCAGCCCAAAATGACAATTTTTTTATAGGCCCCTTTCACGTAGGCGGCATTGTCTACCACCTTTTGAAAAGTGATTTGCCGTGGATGGATTTTCTTAGTGCGGCAGAGCAATGGCTTCCAGTCATTCAGGAGGCTGTTTTTTTTTTTTTTTTTAATCCCAAGGGGGCATTTTATATGGAAATACTGTGCCACAACCACAAGCAAAGCGTTTGAAGACGTAGTCCCACTGACCTCAAGCCGACTGCAAAAGGAATTTCCAGGTATGAATCTTTTTACATAGTTACATTGTCCAGTTTAGACAAATGTAACTATGTGTGTGTCATACCTGTGGTATTCCCGTAGAACAGTGGTCTCCAAATGGCAACCCACGGGGCAGATGTAGCTCTTTACTTGCCTTCATCTGGACCACTGATATGAGGCACTATTCCTCCCACTGACACCAACGACGGGCCACTATTCCCCCTCCTCCAATGACACCAACGTTGGGGCACTATTCCTCCCACTGACATCAACAATGGGGCACTATTCCTCTCACTGACACCAACAATGGGGCACTATTCCTCCCACTGGCACGAATGATGGGCCACTACCCCCCCCCAGAGTGACACCAATGTTGAGGCACTTTTCCTCTCACTGACATCAACAATGGGGCACTATTCCTCCCACTGACATCAACAATGGGGCACTATTCCTCCCACTGAACCCAACGATGGGCCACTATTCCCCCTCCCCCAATGACACCAATGTTGGGGCACTATTCCTCCCACTGACATCAACAATGGGGCACTATTCCTCTCACTGACACCAACAATGGGGCACTATTCCTCCCACTGGCACGAATGATGGGCCACTACCCCCCCCCAGAGTGACACCAATGTTGAGGCACTTTTCCTCTCACTGACACCACTGGGCCACTATTCCCCCTCCCCCAATGACACCAACATTGGGGCACTATTCCTCCCAGTGACATCAACAATGGGGCACTATTCCTCCCAGTGACATCAACAATGGGGCACTATTCCTCCCACTGGCACGAATGATGGGCCACTATCCCCCCGACGCTGACACCAATGTTGGGGCACTATTCCTCTCACTGACACCAACGACGGGCCACTATTCCCCACCCCCACTGACTCCAACGTTGGGGCACTATTCCTCTCACTGTCACCACTGGGCCACTATTCCCCTTCCTCCAATGACACCAACATTGGGGCACAATTCCCCCCAATGACACCAATGTTTGGGCACTATTCCTCCCACTGACATCAACAATGGGGCACTATTCCTCCCACTGGCACAAATGATTGGCCACTACCCCCCCCCCCCCCACTGACACCAATGATGGGGAACTATTCCTACCACTGATGCCAACATTAGGGTGTATTCCTTCCACTGACACCATCAATGGACCACTATTTCTCCTACTTACACCAACAATAGGGTGCTATTCCTCCCAATGTCGCCAACAATAGGGCCCTGTTCCTCCCACTGATATCAATGATGGGGCACTATTCCTCCCACTGAAACCAACGATGAGGTATTTTGAGGTATTTTTCCTTTCACTGATACCAACGATGGGGAACTATTCATACCACTGACAATAGGGTGTATTCCTTCCATTGACACCAACAATGGGTCACTATTGCTCTCATTAACAACACCAATGGGTCACTATTCCTCCCACTAGCACCAACAATGGCCCACTATTCCTCCCACTGACACCAACGATGAGGCTTTTTTCCTCCCACTGATATTAACGATGGGGCCCTCCAAGCTTTGGGTGCGGCTGGAATATGCTTTTGCGGAGGTTGATCTATCTGCTGTTCCGTTGGCTTCCCCGCACACATAGGTCTTTGGTGTCCTCGGCATCTGCTTTGATGGTATCCACCCTGGTTATCTGGGATTTTTTGCACTCCCGGTACTTATGAGGATACAATTCTCCATGGATTCCATTGTTAAACCATTCTTATTTTCTACCTGGCTCTTTAGATAAAGGTTTTAAGTCATGGTTCTTGGATGATATTCCTCAACTCCATCATCTGGTTGAGGACTCTAAAGTTAAATCTTTATGATCACATAGTGGTTCTATAAGATACACATACACTGCGTGCAGAATTATTAAGAAAGTGAGTTGACCAAATCATCTTTTTTTATCTATATTGTCCAACTCCAAGCTGTATAAACTTAAATGCTTATTGGATGTAGGCATATCAGGTGATGTGTATTTGTGTAATGAGGGAGGGTGTGGCCTAAGGAGATCAGCACTCTACATAAAAACATCTTACCGTACTGGTGACCCCACAATAGGGATAAAACTTTTTTGTGGAAGGGAGTTCAATAAGACACGCAGCCACTCGTTAAAATTAGAAAAAAAGAGGTTTAACCTTAAACTACGTAGAGGGTTCTTTACTGTAAGAGCGGCAAGGATGTGGAATTCCCTTCCACAGGCGGTGGACTCAGTGGGGAGCATCGATAGTTTAAAAAAACTATTAGATAAGCACCTAAACGACCACAACACACAGGGATATACAATGTAATACTGACATATAATCACACACATAGGTTGGACTTGATGGACTTTTTTCGACCTCACCTACTATGTAACTATAGGGTTTTCTCCACCAAGTACTAAGTCATGTTTTGCTTGGAGATCAAATACTTATTTTCTCACTGAGCTGCAACTCAGTTTATAACATTTGTATTGTGTTTTTTCTGGATTTTTAGTTGATATTTTGTCTCTATCATTTCAAATACACCTATGATAAAAATGACAGACCCCTCCATTTCTTAGTAAGTGGGCAAACTTACAAAATCTGTAGGGGATCAAATGATTATTTTCCCCACTGTATATGCAGCACATGTTTACAAGCCCGTGTGTACAGGCACATTGAAAACAATGGGCTGTATTTAGATCAGTTTAAAAAAAAAAAAAATCCATATGGTTAAAAATGCTCATTATTTTGGTAGCAAGGCTCTCATTCCGGGACGACATCATATGACGGCGTCCCAGAACGGCCGCTCTCGCGCGCCAGCGGAAGCGTGCAGCGCGGCGATCGCGGCAGCGCCCTGTTGCTAGGACCGAGTTGCTAGGCTCTTTACCCCAATCTCTGTAAAGAGCTGCGCCCGCGGCTCTTTAACCATGTGATCGGCTGTGTCCAATCACAGCCGGTCACATGTAAACACGGAGATGGCGGTAATCGGCGCTCCTCGCCTCACGCTGACAGAGTGTGTGGCGAGGAGAGCCGATCAGCGGCATCTCCACGCATGGGTACATCAAGGAATGTAATCAGGGCACTGATCATCAGTGCCCTGATTACAATAAAGCAATACAGTGTTGCCAATCAGTGCCCACCATTGCCCACCAATGCCAGCAATCCGTGGCCACCAGTGCCAGCAATCAGTGCCCACCACTGCCCACAAGTGCCACCAATCAGTGCCCATTAGCGATGCCAGTCAGTGCTGGAAATCAGTGCTGCCTATCAGTGCTGTCGATCAATGCCCATCACTGCTGTCAATCAATGCCCATCAGTGCCACCCATCAATGCCCATCAGTGCCCACCACTGCCCACAAGTGCCACCAATCAGTGCCCATTAGCGATGCCAGTCAGTGCTGGAAATCAGTGCTGCCTATCAGTGCTGTCGATCAATGCCCATCAGTGCCACCCATCAATGCCCATCAGTGCCCACCAGTACCGCCTATCTGTACCGCCTATCAGTGCCCACCAGTGCCACCTATCAGTTCCCATCAGTGCCTCCTCATCAGTGCCACCTCATCAGTGCCGATAAGCGCCACCTCATCAATGCCCACCAGTTCAGCCTATCAGTGCCCATCAGTGCCGACTCATCAGCGCACATCAGTGAAGGCGAAAAATTACTTGGTTACAACATTTACTGACAAAAAAAAAGTAAAAAACATAATTTTTTCAACATTTTTGGTCGCTTTTTTTTTTTTGTAAAAAATAAATTCAGCAGTACCACCAAAAGAAAGCTCTATT
Source organism: Lithobates clamitans (assembly GCA_037952925.1). Lineage (NCBI taxonomy): Eukaryota > Metazoa > Chordata > Amphibia > Anura > Ranidae > Lithobates > Lithobates clamitans. The sequence continues at coordinate 333,516 of JBBGZY010001048.1, forward strand.
TGTGTGAAGAAAATGATAAAAAATTTGTTTGAGTACAGTGTTGCACGACCGCGCAATTGTCATTCAAAGTGCAACAGCGCTGATAGCTGAAAAATGGCCTGGGCAGGAAGGGGGTGTAAGTGCCCGGTAGGAAAGTGGTTAATGTATTAGGAAAGTATTTGGCTGATATAAAATTTGACGTTAAACAATAGTTTATGCAAATATTTATATCAGTATACAAATCCTTTTTAGGTATTACATATTGTGATTGTTGTCCCCCTTCAACCCCCCCCCCACCCATTAATCTGGCCATCTAATAGTTGACACAGATCATAATAAAGGTTTCCGTAATCCATTTTCTTGTTTGTGCATCTGCTTCTGGGTGTGTCCCTGTGTATCTGAACCCAAAGGGATAAATACTTGTTTTTCTCATCGGAGCAGACCGAGCCATTGACTTGTATCTTCTTATTAAGGTGTTCACTGTCCCTGGAGCCAAACTGTAATGCTCATTGCTCAAAGTGTGCAACTGCCAAACAACCTTACACAAGGCAGAAGTAATTAGTTACCTAACATACAGTAGTGAACTTACCACAGCGTCTTCCGGATATCGGCTTGGAAGGAACACCGGGGGGAATTGCTTTAATTCTGCTGTAAAGCAATGCAAAAAAAAAAAAGGAGCACTGAGACCAATTTACCACGAGACCGCAGCTTGATTTATAAATTCCCCCTCGTAGATTGAAGAAGAACTGCGGTCTGCTCACATAATTTGTCATAAAAACATCTTTGCCATTCTGAAGCTTCCCTCCAACCACTTTGCATATTATTTTATATATACCGTGATTCAGGGGTGGATCCAGAGTCTAATCTCGGGAGCGATTCAATCATCACGGCACCATAGTTTATTATGGTGTCAGGATGATTGAAGCGCATTATTTCTCTTATTACATTGTAATATAAAATGAAATAGTTCAACTCACCATAATGCAGAATCAGCGGGAGCCCTGAGTGTGTCACTTGCTACCGTCACCTGCCACCAGATGGGGATGGTCACTTGCCACGTCGCCTGTTATCAGATGCAGATTGTCACTGCCAGTGGCCAGACACAGTGTCCCTGTTGTCCCAGAGTGACTCGAGGCCTGCACAGTAATGGCAGTCCTCCTTTAGATGCAGAAATGCGGCGATGCAGGGGGGCAGTGAAAGACAGTGGTGTCTCCAGCTTTGATATTTAGGGGGGGCACATGGGGGGATAGGGACAAAAGTAGGGGGGGGCAACTATAAAATGCAATTATATATACACACACACATATAAATACACAGTGTCTCGAAAAAGTATTGGTGGTTGCAGCCAGGTGGAGGAGAGCACAGGGTGGGTGTAGCCAGGTGGAGGAGAGCACAGGGTGGGTGCAGCCAGGTGGAGGGGAGGACAGGGTGGGAGCAGCCAGGTGGAGGGGAGGACAGGGTGGATGCAGTCAGGTGGAGGGGAGGACAGGGTGGATGCAGCCAGGTGGAGAGGAGGACAAGGCGGATGCAGCCAGGTGGAGGGAGGACAGGGAGAATGCAGCCAGGTGGAGGGGAGGACAGGGTGGATGTAGCCAGGTGGAGGGGAGGACAGGGTGGATGTAGCCAGGTGGAAGGGAGGACAGGGTGGATGTAGCCAGGTGGAGGGGAGGACAGGGTGGGAGCAGCTAGGTGGAGGAGAGGAAAGGGTGGATGCAGCCAGGTGAAGGGTAGGACAGGGTGGATGCAGCCAGGTGGAGGGGAGGACAGGGTGGATGTAGCCAGGTGGAGGGGAGGACAGGGTGGGAGCAGCTAGGTGGAGGGGAGGACAGGGTGGATGCAGCCAGGTGGAGGGGAGGACAGGGTGGATGCTGCCAGGTGGAGGGGAGTAGACATGTGCAATTAGTTTCATAATGAATCGAAATTCGGCCGAATTTTGCATCTTTCGGACATGCAGATGCATCCAAATGTCCGAATAAAGAAATAACGAATTTCAACTAATACGAAAGAAATTATAGTGAATATAACGAATGAATTCAACATGATTCAGTAATTCGTTAAAGATCTAATAAAACAAAAGGTCAACTCAAAGTAAATCTTACAGTCCAATCAGCTGATTCATTTTGTGCTGGAGGTTGGATTACTGGCAAAGTGCATTCCTGAGAACTGAGTGAGAAGGGTGTTGTATTGTATTTGAGCAAACTTTTCAAACTACGAATCATTATCATGAATATATATATACATACATAAATATCAAATTTCAACTAATATGAGTGAAATTATAGCGGATATAACGAATGAATTCAACATGATTCGAGATTCAGTATAATGAATATCGACACTCTACAGAAATAATAAATTATCCAAAAAAGAATTAAAGTAACATAACGAATATAACAGAATGAAATTATGTATTTTATGAATGACAATGAACCGAAACTAAACAAAATTTTCCGTTGTGCACAAGTCTAGAGGGGAGGACAGGGTGGGAGCAGCCAGGTGGAGGGGAGGACAGGGTGGGAGCAGCCAGTTGGAGGGGAGGACAGGGTGGGAGCAGCCAGGTGGAGGGGAGGAAAGGGTGGGAGCAGCCAGGTGGAGGGGAGGACAGGGTGGGAGCAGCCAAGTGGAGGGGAGGACAGGGTGGATGCAGCCAGGTGAAGAGGAGAACAGGGTGGGAGCAGCCAGGTGGAGGGGAGGACAGGGTGGATGCAGCCAGGTGGAGGGGAGGACAGGGTGGATGCAGCCAGGTGGAGGGGAGGACAGGGTGGATGCAGCCAGGTGGAGGGGAGGACAGGGTGGATGCAGCCAGGTGGAGGGGAGGACAGGGTGGGAGCAGCCAGGTGGAGGGGAGGAAAGGGTGGGAGCAGCCAGGTGGAGGGGAGGACAGGGTGGGAGCAGCCAGGTGGAGGGGAGGAAAGGGTGGGAGCAGCCAGGTGGAGTGGAGGAAAGGGTGGATGCAGCTGAATGTAGCCAATAGGAGGGCATTGCTAGGTAAATGCTTGGATCTCGGAGGAGAAGGAGGGATGGAAATCCCCTGCAGCGGCTCTGCCTGTGTCACTCCCTTCACAGAGCCTGTCAGTTTCGGCACCACCGCTCTGTGTCAGCAACGGCTGATGGGGGTCGGCATCAGCACAGCCTGCTCACTATTTTCTCGGGGGGTCAAATGACCCATTGCCACCCCCCCCCCGGATCCACCCCTGCTGTGATTCTGTACTTGCCAAATATGCTGCAGAAATCTCCCTCTACTGAGTCTGGCTGCAGCCATTTTAACTGTGGGCAGCTGGAGCAACTGCCTGTTCACTTCCTGGATTTACACAGACACACAGAGGCACACCTCCAGCTCTGCAGCTCTCATTGGCCCTTTTATGACTCATCCCCCTCCCTTCCAGGCAAACTCTCACAAGAGTGAGAGAGAGAGAGCTGTGCATGATGTCATAAGCCTAGGCTAATGACCAGACAAGAAACAGGAAGTGGGCTGTATAAGGTGTTTACTGGCAGAAAAAAAATGTTTTACTATCCAAAGTTAAAACAACAACAAGGGCAGAAGATTTAATGGATGGGAAGATGAAAAAATGACTGAAGTTTGCCTAGAGCACTAATATATACTGTAAAACATGTACCTGACTGCCTCTTAAAGTGGACCCTTATGTAACTTTGTATTAATAAACTCTTCACATGTCACATTACACAGCAACAGTATCATTTAAAAAAAAATAGCTTCAACTTTTATTAATTAAAAAAAAAAAAGTGACTTTGTCCAGGCTGAGATGATGTCATCAGTCTGCTGCAGGCATTTCCCAAGTCTTCTCTCCCCCAGTGATCAGATTGCAGCATTGTAACTTTGTATGAAGTCACCAGGGGAGAGGCTACAGCAGGGGCTGATCTGTGTCAGACATCAGGGAACAACTATCAATATTCTTATCCAGTACAAAGTCATCTAGAGCTCAGGGCCAACATGCTAAACTGCGACCCCCCCCCTCCAAAATGCATGAGCATTATATGTCAGCAAATATCCTTCCCCCCAAAAAAACTGAGCACTAACTGAGCACAAATCCACCCCCCACTGCTGAAATCCCCCCTTCCAGCACAAATCTTTGCTCCCCATCCCCCAAATCCCTCCAGCACAAATCTTTGCTCCCCATCCCCCAAATCCCTCCAGCACAAATCCCCCCCCAAAGAAAAAACTTCCCCCTCTTTGCACAAATATTCTACCCCTAAAATTTCCCCTCCAAGTACACCCCCCCCCCCACTCCGAATAATCCCTCCCAGCACAAATTTGTTCCCTATATTTCCCCTCCAAGCACAAATACCCCCCAATCATCCCTACTAGCACAAATCCCCCCCCAAAAAAAATATACCCCTGTGAGCACACTCCCCCTCCCCCTCTACCATATTACCTCTTCTAGTATAACTCCCCCCTCCTAGTAAAAATACTCTTCCCCAATCCACGCTCCCGTACCTAAATCACCCACTCCTAGCACCCCCCCCCCCTAGTAGAACAATTCTTACCCCTACTGCCCCCCCAAAATTCCCCCTTCTAACTCAAATCCCCTCCCCCCTCAATCTCCTTGTGGAACCCGCCCACCTCACATAATATCACAGCGCCCAGGGCAGTCGCCCCTCCTGCCCACCCCTTGTCCCGGCCCTGTTCTCATCCCCAATTACTGGAATAGGCTAAGAACTAATTGGGTGCTGCAGCAACAAACAGCTGGGGACTGGTAACATGACAGATCAACGTACATATTTGCCAGCAGAAGAACTAGTGGTAGAATCAAGCTGGCTACCCGGTGTCATTGCTAAAATGCAATTCTTTATTGGCTACATATAGAAATACAACTTAACAAGTCAACACTTTTCGGCTGTAACAACCTTCCTCGTAGCATAGTTGATATGAGGAAGGCTGTTATAGCCAAAACGCGTTAGCCTGTTACGGTTGTATTTCTTCATGTAGCCAATACTACTACTACTATTGCGGTCATTCAGGTGCTTATCTAATAGTTTTTTGAAACTATCGATGCTCCCCGCTGAGACCACCGCCTGTGGAAGGGAATTCCACATCCTTGCCGCTCTTACAGTAAAGAACCCTCTACGTAGTTTAAGGTTAAACCTCTTTTCTTCTAATTTTAATGAGTGGCCACATGTCTTATTAAACTCCCTTCCACGAAAAAGTTTTATCCCTATTGTGGGGTCACCAGTACAGTATTTATAAATTTAAATCATATCCCCTCTTAAACGTCTCTTCTCCAGAGAGAATAAGTTCAGTGCTCGCAACCTTTCCTCATAACTAAGATCCTCCAGACCCTTTATTAGCTTTGTTGCCCTTCTTTGTACTCGCTCCATTTCCAGTACATCCTTCCTGAGGACTGGTGCCCAGAACTGGACAACATACTCCAGGTGCGGCCGGACCAGAGTCTTGTAGAGCGGGAGAATTATGGTTTTTATCTCTGGAGTTGATCCCCTTTTTAATGCCAATATTCTGTTTTCTTTGTTAGTAGCAGCTTGGCATTGCTGAGCCTATCATCTACTACCTGTGTGTCTGAAAAAGGACACAAAATCGTGCGCTTCCCCTGAAAACACACAGAAATGCGCTACCCTTTAGCAGACGTGCCGCAGTACCATTATTTTTTAATAGCAACCCCGTGCATCTGCTAACATGCGCACCAGTGGCGGCCTGTCCATTAGGGGCGCCCGGGCGCCGCCCCCCCTCTCTCCTCCTTTTTTTTTTTTTTTCTTTTTAAGCACCTGATTAGAGCCAGGCTTCAAAATAGGGTGGGCTCGGGTCGCAGAGTATGCATACACTGCGACCCGAGCCCACCCAGGTGTGTTACCAGGTGTGATCCTCAATCCGGGCCAATTAGAAGCGGGTGTGAGACCCGTTTTACGATTGGCCGAAATGAAAAGACTCCCAATTGTCCGCCGAGGAGGAAGAAGGAAAAGGAAGTCGCCGCCGCCGTGATGCCGCCCCCCCCCCCCAAAAAAAAAAAACCCATTACTGATGCGCAGTAAACTGCATGGAGCTGCTGCTGCTGCTGCTGTTCAGTGCGATGCATTTTTTAAAAAAGGGACTTCTTTTCCATGTTTCTCATGCATAGGGCAGCCTATTGAAATGTATAGGCAGTGCCGGAACAAGGTCATTTAGCGCCCAGGGCAAAGTTGTCAAATTGCCCCCCCCCCTTCCCCTTCATGATGTGCAAGCTTAGGGGACCTGCATAGGGGGGTGGCTCTCTCCTCCCTGCTCCCAGTACTGGCCTTACAAGAGTAGTAATGCTGCTGTCACTACCCCTGTAAGCCTTGTAAAAGCAGGAACTCAGCACAGGGTGCCGCCATCCCTGCAATAAACCATTGCGCCCAGGGCAGCGGCCTCTCCTGCCCACCCCTTGTCCCGGCCCTGTGTATAGGAACATGAAGGCATTTGTCAGGGAGCGTGAGAAGTAAATAATAACTGCTGACACATTATTGAGGATCCTCGCACCCATGAAAAAGTATACCTGATACAATTTTAACCACTTCCGCTCCAGAAGGATTTACCCCCTTCATGACCAGGCCATTTTTTGCGTATCGCACTGCGTTGCTTTAACTGACAATTGCACGGTTGTGCAACATTGTACCCAAGCAAATCCCCCCCACAAATACAGCTTTCTTTTGGTGGTATTTGATCACCTCTGCGGTTTTTATTTTTTGCGCTATAAACAAAAAAAGAGCGACAATTTTGAAAAAAAAAAAAATTATTACTTTTTGCTATAATAAATATCCCAAAACGAAAAAAAAAAAAAAATCTTCATCAGTTTAGGCCAATATGTATTCTTCTACATATTTTTGGTAAAAAAAAAAAAGATGCAATAAGCGTATGTTGATTGGTTTGTGCAAAAGTTATAGTGTCTACAAAATAGGGGATAGCTTTATGGCATTTTTATTTATATTATTATTTTTTTTACTAGTAATGAGATTTTTTAGCGGGACTGCAACATCGTGGCAGACAGATCGGACAATTTTGCCTCTTTTTTGGGACCACTGATATTTATACAGCGATCGGTGCTATAAAAATGCACTGATTACTGTATAAATGTCACTGGCAGGGAAGGGGTTAACACTAGTGGTGATCAAGGGGTTAAATGTGTTCCCTGGGAGGTGTTTCTAACTGTGGGGGGGTGGGATTAACTGGAGGAGGAGGAGAGAGATCACTGTTCCTGATCACTAGGAACAGACGATCACTATCCACTCCCCTGTCAGAACGGCGATCTGTTTATTTACATTTATAGAGCCCCGTTCTGGCTCTCTGTGAAGCGATCGCGGGTGGCCGGCGGACATCGCGGCCCCCGGCCACATGCATCGGCTCCCCCCCGCCGTGCAGCGGGCACGCCTGCTAAAGCTCCTAAAAGAGCCAGACATACACCTACGGCGATTTGGGCCAACCAGGATAATGACAGCGGCTGGTCGGCAAGTGGTTAACTGACAATTGCGCTGTCGTGCGACGCTGCACATAAATACAATTTACATCCCTGTTTTCTTACAAATAGAGCATTGTTTTGGTGGTATTTGATCACTTCTGCGGTTTTTATATTTTGTGCTATAAACAAAAAAAAAGACAATTTTGAAAAAAAAATAACTGTTTTTTACTTTCTGCTATAAAACACATCCAATAAAAAAATGTAAAAAATCTAATTTTCTCATCAATTTAGCCCAATATGTATTCTGCTACATATTTTTGGTTAAAAAAAAAAATTCCAATAAGCGTAAATTGATTGGTTTGCGCAAAAGTTTTAGCGTCCACAAACTATGGGATATATTTTCTGAATTTTTATTTATTCATTTATTTTGAGTGGTAATGGCGGCGATCAGCGACTTATAACGGAACTGCGATATTGCAGCGGACAAATCGGACACTAAGTGACACTTTTTGGGGACCAGTAAAAGGAATACAGTGATCAGGGAGTGCTTGTACTCTGGGAAGGCAGAGATCCGTGTTCCTGCTTAGCAGAAACACAAGATCACTCCCTTCCCTTGCCACAGAACGGTGATCTGCCTTCTTTACATAGGCAGGCCGCCGTTCTGCCTGTCTCCCAAATGATCGGCGGGTCCCGGCAGACATCACGTCCGCCAGACCCGCTGATTGGCTCCCGCTCTGTCCAATCACAGCGGCAGACCCGGAAGTGCAGGTTCACATACCTGTACGCGGTGAATGAGCGTGGGGCGGTCACCATCAGGCTAAACTTTAAGACCAGGCCAATTCTGACATTTCTCACATACATGTCAAAATCTGCATTTTTTTTTGCTAGAAAATTACTTAGAACCCCCAAATATTATATATTTTATGAAAGCAGAGGCCATGGAAAATAAAATGGTGGTTGTTGCTTTTTTTTTATGTCACACAATATTTCTGCAGCGGTTTAATAAATGCAAATTTTCAAGAAAAAATACACTTTAATGAAATTCAGTGCACACAAACACAATGTAATACTGCATTTAAATAGCAACCCTAAAAATATAAAAGATGATGTTACGCTGAGTAAATAGATACCAAATATGTCATGCTTTAAAATTGCAGATGCCTGTGGAATGGCGACAAACTACGGTACATTAAATTACATAGGCAACTCTTTAAAAGCCTTTACAGGTTACCAGTTAAGAGTTAAACGGGAGGTCTGGTGCTAGAATTATTGTTTGTGGTGATACCTCATATGTGTGGTGCGATCAAAGTTTACCTATGTGTGCGGGACCTACATGTGTTTTCGCATTTGTGTGTGAGCCAGGGGGGGACAGGGGCACTTAAAGTGGTTGTAGAACCCTTACAGACCACTTTGACCTACAGGTAAGCCTAGATTAAGGCTTACCTGTAGGTCCAAGAAATATCTCCTAAACCTACACGGTTTAGGAGATGTTTCCAAAAAGACAGACACCGCTGTCTACATATGTCTATATATATATAATTGTGTGTGTGTGTGTATATATACAGTATACCACAAAAGTGAGTACACCCCTCACATTTTTGTAAATATTTTCTTCTATCTTTTCATGTGACAACACTGAAGAAATGACACTTTGCTACAATGTAAAGTAGTGAGTGTACAGCTTGTATAACAGTGTAAATTTGCTGTCCCCTCAAAATACCTCAACACACAGCCATTAATGTCTAAACCGCTGGCAACAAAAGTGAGTACACCCCTAAGTGAAAATGTCTAAATTGCACCCAAAGTGTCAATATTTTGTGTGGCCACCATTATTTTCCAGCACTGCCTTAACCCTCTTGGGCATGGAGGTCACCAGAGCTTCACAGGTTGCCACTGGAGTCCTCTTCCCCTCCTCTATGACAACATCACAGAGCTGGTGGATGTTAGAGACCTTGCGCTCCTCCACCTTCCATTTGAGGATGCCCCACAGATGCTCAATAGGGTTTAGGTCTGGAGACATGCTTGGCCAGTCCATCACCTTTACCCTCAGCTTCTTTAGCAAGGCAGTGGTTGTCTTGGAGGTGTTTTTGAGTTCATTATCATGTTGGAATACTGCCCTGCGGCCCAGTCTCTGAAGGGAGGAGATCATGCTCTGCTTCAGTATGTCACAGTACATGTTGGCATTTATGGTTCCCTCAATGAACTGTAGCTCCCCAGTGCCGGCAGCACTCATGCAGCCCCAGACCATGACACTTCCACCACCATGCTTGACTGTAGGCAAGACACACTTGTCTTTGTACTCCTCACCTGGTTGCCACCACACACGATTGACACCATCTGAACCAAATAAGTTTATCTTGGTCTCATTAGACCACAGGACATGGTTCCAGTAATCCATGTCCTTAAGTCTGCTTGTCTTCAGAAAACAGGGCTTTGTTTTCAGGCTTTCTTGTGCTTCATCTTAGAAGAGGCTTCCTTCTGGGACGACAGCCATGCAGACCAATTTGATGCAGTGTGCGGCGTATAGTCTGAGCACTGACAGGCTGACCCCCCACCCCTTCAACCTCTGCAGCAATGCTGGCAGCACTCATACGTCTATTTCCCAAAGATAACCTCTGGATATGATGCTGAACACGTGCACTCAACTTCTTTGGTCAACCATGGCAAGGCCTGTTCTGAGTGGAACCTGTCCTGTTAAACTGCTGTATGGTCTTGGCCACCGTGCTGCAGCTCAGTTTCAGGGTCTTGGCAATCTTCTTATTGCCTAGGCCATCTTTATGTAGAGCAACAATTCTTTTTTTCAGGTCCTCAGAGAGTTCTTTGCCATGAGGTGCCATGTTGAACTTCCAGTGACCGGTAAGAGAGAGTGAGAGCGATTAGACCAAATTTAACACACCTGCTCCCCATTCATGCCTGAGACCTTGTAACACTAACGAGTCACATGACATCGGGGAGTGAAAATGGCTAATTGGGCCCAATTTGGACATTTTCACTTAGGGGTGTACTCACTTTTGTTGCCAGCAGTTTAGACATTAATGGCTATGTGTTGAGTTATTTTGAGGGGACAGTAAATTTACACTGTTATACAAGCTGTACACTCACTACTTTACATTGTAGCAAAGTGTCAATTCTTCAGTGTTGTCACATGAAAAGATAGAATAAAATATTTACAAAAATGTGAGATACTGTGTATATATATATATATATATATATATATATATATATATATATATATATATATATCCGGCCTTTTCCACTAAGAGAAAGATCAGTGAGTTAACTCTGCCTAAAAATCTTAGGATTCACGCTGTGTTTCATGTGTCTATATGTCTTTATAAAAACAGACCAATTAATTTCCTGATCGAGAACCAGAGACTCATGCTCCACTGCTCATGGAGCTGGAGTCTGAAGAATGTGAGGTCTGAAGAATGTGAGGTTGAAGTTATCCTGGATTTGCAGGAAAAGGGGGGTCAAACCCAGTTACTCATTAAATGGACAGTCTAGAAGATAATTCCTGGGAGCCTTCTTCTAATGTTCATGCTCCACGGTTAGTGGAATCTTACCTCCGACTTCACCCTGAGAAACGGACCTTGGTGGGCATCCGGAATCTGCCCTTAAAGTGGGGGGGGGGGGGGGCAATGTCAGAGAATGGCTGTATGGTGTTTGGCTCATGCGTGCAGCATTATCCCGGGGTGAGAATTAAAGCTTTGTGTTTTTTCACCTTAATGCATCCTATGCATTAAGGTGAAAAAACACCTTGCACTTTCCGGCCCCCTTCGAGCCCCCGTTTTACTTACCTTAGCCCCGAATCTCCATGGGCGCGATGCCACGTTGCTTTCCCCCAGCTCTTGTGGGCTCTTCATTGGATGATTGATAGCAGCGCAGCCATTGGCTCCCGCTGCTGTCAATCAAATCAATGATGTGGCGTGCGGCGGGCGGGGCCGAGTGATACACTCAGCGGCTATCACTCGGGAGCGCGCCCGCAAGCTAAGCCCCTTGGGAGAGCGCTTGCCAGAGGGGGGTTAGCTCTTGCGGGGAGGAGCCGAGACAGCTTCCCGAGGGACCCCAGAAGAGGAGGATCGGGGCCACTCTGTGCAAAATGAACTGCACAGTGGAGGTAAGTATGATATGTTTGTTATTTAAAAAATTAAACCTTTACAACCCCTTTAAGGATGCTTTTGCTCATGCTCAAGTGCTGACTGGTCTTTCAGCTGTTCATGTGTCCTCCTATTACTCTGCATTTTCCCTTGTTGCTGATTTGGCTTGCCTCTGACCTGAATTTGGATCCTACTTTTGCTTTGTTGCCAGTTTCTGACCCTGGTTCTGTTTCTGACCATGTCTTTGCCTTATGATTCTGTACCTTGCTGCTTACCTGCTGCTAACCTCGTCCTGTGACCACGCTTCTGTTCCTGATTCTGTTTCCATGACCCGTATTGAGTGACTACCTGGCTGTTATCTGTACTAGCTCTGCTCATCACCGTGTGTTCCTGTCTCATGTCTGTTGTGTGCATCTGGAACCTGCAGCCCATGAGGAGTGCCCCTTTAACCTTGGCTGGATTTCCATACACAGTTCCTGACCTGCTCTGCCAGCCTGCCTTGGACTGCATCTCTTGCTCTCCTGCTGCAAGTGCTCCTAACAACAGCCGACACTGTGCCCTCTGTTCCCTCTGGAGATACAAGAGAGTCCAACCTCGTCATTTCAGTTTCCGATCAGCTATGTGACACTTTTTCAAAAGGTGTCATTTCCTTGTGTCGCTTCCTCACTTGTGTCAGGTACTCACCAAGGCCGAGTTGCTGAGAGAGGCTTCCCCTGCAGCTGGGCGCACGATACCCCTGGAAGTGGCACAGCGGGTATTGGGCACTAAGAAGCACAGGTCACCAGCAGGTAGAAGAGGTAGCAGGAAGTTCCTCTGGCAGAGAGAAGATCCGTGCAGGGTGGACCTTACACTGGACTGGAACTGGCTTGGCTGAAGTCCAAAACAGCGGAGTCTGGAGAAGAGGACTGGGGCCGGTTCAGTGAAACAGCTGAGGGTCAAACACAAAGGCAAAGTCCAGAAACAAGTCGGGGTCAAACACGGGTAGTCAGGCAGAAGTGGAACAGGCTGATGATCAATAACTGGGATCAGGCAGAGACAGAGTCCAGGAGGAGGCCGAGGGTCAAACACAGGAATCAAGCAGGCAGACAAGTCCGTGAGGCAAGCCAGAGGTCAAGGTGCTGGAGAGGTTCAGGAGAGGTCAGGTCAATCCGGGTCACAACAGGTACACAGGTTCAGGAACAGGTTACAGGAAGCTGAGAAGACAAACCAGTAGAGCTGCACAATTAATTCGTCAAGAATTGTGATCTTGACTAAAGTGTTTCACAATTCTTTCTATGCAAAGAATTCTCTCTGCTCTTCTGAAGCCACAGCCCTCAAAAGAAAGGAAGAAAAAAAAAACGGGCAGTCTGCCAAGAATCACAACATTCTTTATCAGTTGAACTTAAGTATAAACATTGTAACAATTTGTCAATGGAATAGCCTGTGTGTAAGTGAAAAAAGATTAACCACTTAAACCTTTTACATTTGTTGGTTTCAAGTTAAAATAATTTTTTTTTTTTTTGCTCGAAAATTACTTAGAACCCACAAACATTATATATATTTTTTTAGTAGACACCCTAGAGAATAAAATGGTGGTTTTTGCAATATTTTATGTCACACTGTATTTGCGCAGCAGTCTTTCGAATGCAATTTTTTTTTCAAAAAAATTACTTTAATGAATTAAAAAAAAACAAAAAAAAACTAACCACTAAAGTTAGCCCATTTTTTTTGTATATTATGAAATACTTTACGTTGTGAGAATCGTGATCTTTTTATTCTAAGCAAAAAAATTGTGATTCTCACTTTGGCCAGAATCGTGCAGCTCTACAAACCAACAATGAGACAATACACAGGTCGTCCTTTATAGGCCCGCCAGAGGGACTCCCGTTGTGCGCACAACGGCGCACACGTCCCCACGCAATTGCGCCGCATCGCGCACCCGCGTGCGCCGGCCCGCAGTATCCTGCACTTGTATGTGCAAAACCGCCGAATCGTGCACCCGTGTGCACCGAAGCGCAGCTCTACCGCGCAGGCGCAGAGGAAAGCGCCGACGCTGACAGGTCAGATTTCTGTTGTTCCTCTGACAGTGCCCCCCCAAGGGGCAGCCTCCGGATGCCCAGCCGGGCTCGCATTCCTGGGTGTCTTCTATGAAAGTCTTTCACTAAGCGAGGGGAAGGAATGTTGTTAGAAGGTTCCCAAGAATTGTCCTCTGGGGGATACCCCTTCCATTTAACTAGGTACTGGACCCATCCCCCCCTTTTTCTGCAGTCTATTACGGCCTCAACTTCAAATTCTTTTTCCCCTTCAATTGCAATTGGAGGGGGAGGTAGTTCTTCTCTTCCTGGAAAAGGATTTTGGATTACTGGCTTTAGTAAAGAGGCATGGAACACTTGGTGTATCCTATATGAGCTGGGTTGAGCTAGTTTGAAATTCACAGGATTTACTGCCCTCCTAATCTCAAAAGGACCAATGAACTTTGGGCCTAATTTACGTGAAGGGTAGGGAAGTTTGAGATTGATGGCAGATAGCCACACTTTATCTCCAATCTTAAAGCGGAGTTCCACACAAAAATGGAACTTCCGCTTTTCGGAACCCTCCCCCCCTCCGGTGTCACATTTGGCACCTTTCAGGGGGGAGGGGGGTGCAGATACCTGTCTAAGACAGGTATTTGCACCCACTTCCGGCATAGACTCCCATGGGAGTCTATGTCTCTTCCCGTCCCCAGCGCGCTGTTCGCTGGGAACACACAGCTCCCAGGAGAGAGCGGGGACCACTTGGGACGCGCAGCGCGACTCGCGCATGCGCAGTAGGGAACCGGGAAGTGAAGCCGCAATGCTTCACTTCCTGATTCCCTCACCTAGGATGGCGGCGGCAGCTGCCGAGAACCGAGCGGGTTCTCGGTGTCCCCTGCCGACATCGCTGGACCCTGGGACAGGTAAGTGGCCATGTATTAAAAGTCAGCAGCTGCAGTATTTGTAGCTGCTGGCTTTTAATATTTTTTTTTTTGGCGGTGTGGGTGAACCCCCGCTTTAAAGCTCGGGTTGCTCCTTCTCCCTCTATTGTAGTATTTTTCATAGCTATTTTGTGCTTTCTTCATGGCCTCTTGAATCTGTAAAAAATTTGTTTGGATAAAGTTTATCCGATCCTGTACAGCAGGAGTTGACACTTCAGGGATGGAATCTGGTAGGAAAGAAGGGTGGAACCCGTAATTTGCCCAGAAAGGTGTTTGGTTGAGTGTATGGAGTTATTGTAGGCAAATTCTGCGCAGGGCAATAGGGTAGACCAGTCATCTTGGGAGCATGAGCAGAAGCAACGGAGGTATTGTTCTAAGGATTGATTAGTCCTTTCCGTCTGGCCATTACTCTGTGGGTGATATGCAGATGAGAGAGAGGTTTTGATTTCCAGAGATTTACACAGGTCCTTCCAGAACTTTGAAGTGAACTGAATTCCCCTGTCGGACACGATGTTGAGAGGAACGCCATGTAGTCTTACCACCTCTTTTATGAAGATATTTGCAGTAGCGGAAGCAGAGGGAGTGCCCATCATGGGCAGAAAGTGTGCCATCTTTGAGAGACGGTTGACCACTACTAGAATGGTAGTGAACTTCTCAGAAGGTGGGTAGATCCACGATGAAGTCCATAGAGACTTCCACCCAGGGACATTCAGGGATGGGTAAGGATCTTAGGAGTACCCAGGCCTTGGTGTTTGACCCCTTACTGCGCTGACAAGAGATACAGGATTGCACATAATCTTTGCAGTCTTGTCTCCAGCCCGGCCACCAAAAAGAGCGATTCATTAATTCGGAGGTCTTTTGTATTCCAAAGTGCCCTGCTAGCTTGTGGTTGTGAAAAGTCTGCATAATTTGGAGTCTTATTGAGGGGGGAACAAATACCTTGTCCTGAGCCCATAGTAACCCATCTTTCTTTTCCAGAGAAGATACTTCGGACCCAGTGCATTGACTGGAGGCCTGTTTTATGGCCGATTTAAGACTGGGCTGAATGAGGCCAAGGAAGTTGTGTGGGGATTGGATGGTTCCGGGTTCTGTTGGTTTGCAAACTTCAGGGAACATACGGGAAAGTGCATCCACCTTCCCGTTATTGGAACCAGGTCGATAAGAAATGTGGAAATTGAACCTTGAGAAGAATAAAGCCCAACGGGCTTGTCGGGGTTTGAGGCACTTGGCTGTTCGAACATACTCCAGGTTTCGATGATCCGTGAAAATCATGATGGGCTGGGAAGCCCCCTCCAGCAAGTATCTCCATCCTTCTAAGGCAAATTTTATAGCTAACAGTTCCCGGTCCCCAACGTCGTAATTTTTTCTCCGGGGGGCTGAGTTCATGAGAGGCAAAGGCTTCCGGGTCACAACAGGTAGGCACACGTACACAGGTTCAGGAACAGGTTACAGGAAGCTGAGAAGACAAACCAGCAATGAGACAATACACAGGTCGTCTTTTATAGGCCCCCCAGGGGGACTCCCGCTGTGCGCACAACGGCGCACACGTGCCCACGCAATTGCGCCGGCCCGCAGTATCGTGCACTTGTATGCGAATCGCGCACCCGTGTGTCCGAATCGCAGCTCTACCACGCAGGCGCACAGGAAAGTGCCGCCGCTGACAGGTCAGATTTCTGTTATTCCTCTGAAAACTAGTCACTACCTATCAGTTTTGGAGGCCCTGAAATGCCAAGATAGTGCAAACACTCCCCCAAATGACCCCTTATTGGAAAGCAGACACTCCAAGGTATTTGCTAAGAGGCATGGCGAGTATTTTGCAGATTTCATTTGTTGCCACAAGCCTTCAGGCGAAGTGTTACCCCACATGCAAGGGTCAGTTATGCCGCGGACACACGAGCGGAATTTCCGCTGGAAAAATCTTGGATGGTTTTTCCGATGGAATTCCATTCAAACTTGGCTTGCATACACACGGTCACACAAAAGTTCGCTGAACTTTCGACCGTCAAGAACGCGGTGACGTACAACACTACGACGAGCCGAGAAAATGAAGTTTTGAATTGTTTCTGAGCATGTGTAGGAATTTTGCGTGTCCAAATGGGTACACACGATCGGAATTTCAGACCGGAATATTTTCCGACCGAAAAATTAAGAACATGCTCTCAATCTTTTGCTAGCTGGAATTCTGCCAGCAAAAGTCCGAAGGAGCGTACACACGGTCGAATTTTCGGACCAAAAGCTCTCATCGGACTTTTGCTGGCGGAATTTTTGCTCGTGTGTACGGGGCTTTACCCCGTTCAATGCCTGGCATAGCCTACAGAACCCAATGGGCAGGCCTCTCATGTGACCCTTGCTTAGTGCCCAATGAGGAGGGAAACATGGAGGAAGTGACGACCAACACATCACCTGACCTACTCCCTCTTACAAGTGCATATATGTTTTTTATGTTTTATATTTATAAATAAATGGCTGCACTTAAAAGGTGGCACCCTCTTCCTTTTGTTTATGATTTTATAATTATTATGAATATATGATTTCATTTATGCACGTTTCACAAAATATATTTGATTGTGTTAAATGTTTTTTTTTTTTTTTGTATATTAGATTAGAAAAAAGTCATTACACAAATGTGATTTACTGTATAAGTATATGAAGTGGAGGTGCACCATCTTTGTTTTAACAGGGATGCAGACAGCAGTATACTCTAAAGAAGTTTCTAACCTCCCTTTTAAAAGGACTTTAAAAGAAAAAAGATGAACAGACGCCTGCTGTTAACCAGCCAAGACGCTCTAATATTTCAACTTGATCAGAGTGACTGATTTACAGCGTAAGTATGACAGTAATGCAGATTTATTGGTCCTATAGTTAACATGCAGGTATGCATTAGCCAAGGAAACAGATTGAGAACTAATCCTCTGACTTTTCTGTTTTATGTCATCGTATGGTGCAGACATCACTTTTTAGGGCCCATTCAGTCTTTTGTGTTCCATTCATGCACTGTAAAACGTGTGCTTTACCACTTCTTACCACAATGCACAGTGGCCTGCATACCACTGTGCGTTGTGTTGCAGTGCCGTTCATTTTGAATGGCATTCCAATGCACTAATACAGCGGCCCTCCGTTAACTGTCCTTCAGAGTTCATGGGGGGCCTGACTGTGACCAGTGAGAGTAGAAAATGACCCGGTGCCATCGGTCATTCTGTGTAAACTTTAGGTTTGATGGTCATTTGGAGAAAAAAATTAGCTAGTGTTTGAGGTCGAGGAAGGTAGAATAACGACCAATCGTTTGTATCAATTGGAGGACCAGTGCCCCGTTATTAGTGTCTAGGGGTGGAATAGTGCCCCGTCATTAGTGTAAACGGGAGGAATAATGCCCCATCATTAGTGTCAGTGAGAGGAATAGATTTCTTAAATAATGGTGCGCTTGTTCTGTATATAATAGTGTGACCTGTGCATAAATAAATTGTTAAATTAATAATAAATCGATAAATACGTATTAATAATTCCAACCATTAAGTATAAGAAAAAAATCCAAAAATACAGTCAATATATAATGAATATTGATGAAGTGCTCCTCCACAGAGTGCAGTAGTTATTATATTATCCGTGCCACTTCCATCACCAGGTGCAGTGCCTGCTCACCTTAGGAGGCGACCCCCTTGGGTCATACAAAGTTCTTAATAATGTCTTCTAAGATGGTTGAATCGTTTTCTTAGGAGGCGACCCCCTTGGGTCATACAAAGCTCTTAACCACTTCAGCCCCGGAAGAATTTACCCCCTTCCTGACCAGAGCACTTTTTGCGATTCGGCACTGCGTCGCTTTAACTGACAATTGCGCGGTCGTGCGACGTTACACCCAAACAAAATCGACGTCCTTTTTTTTCCCCACAAATAGAGCTTTCTTTTGGTAGTATTTCATGACCTCTACGGTTTTTATTTTTTGCGCTATAAACAAAAAAAGAGCAACAATTTTGAAAAAAACGCATTGTATTTTACTTTTTGCTATAATAAATATCCCCCAAAAATATATAAAAAAATATTTTTTTCCCTCAGTTTAGGCCGATATGTATTCTTCTACATATTTTTGCTTAAAAAAAAAAAAATCGCAATAAGCGTATATTGATTGGTTTGCGCAAAAGTTATAGCGTCTAAAAAATAGGGGATAGATTTGTGGCATCTTTATTTATTTAAAGTAAAAATAAATAATAAAGTAAAAAATAAATAAATAAATAAATAAAGTAAAAATTTTAAAGTAAAAATTATTTATTTTTTTACTAGTAATGGCGGCGATCTGCGATTTTTATTGTGACTGCGACATTATGGCGGACACATCGGACAATTTTGACACATTTTTGGGACTATTGGCATTAATACAGAGATCAGTGCGATTAAAAACGCATTGATTACTGTGAAAATGTCACTGGCAGTGAAGGGGTTAACACTAGGGGACGGTGAAGGGGTTAACTGGGAGGTGATTCTAACTGAAGGGGGAGGGGACTAACTACAGGAAGTGACAGATCATGGTTCCTAGCTAATAGGAACACACGATCTGTCACTCCTGTCAGAACAGAACAGGGAAGTGTATGTTTACACTCGTCCCTGTTCTGTCTCTCCTGGTCACGATCACTCGTGGCCAGCGGTCGTCGCGACCGTCAGCCACGAGCATCGGCACCCTCGCTGTGCAGCAGGCGGGTGCATGCGCCTGCTATCCGGACCCCGCTGGCCAGAGTATAGTTACGCTGTTTCGCGCAGGGGAGCCAAGCTGCCGCTGCGGCGGCTGGTCCGGAAGCTGTTAATAACGTCTTCTAAAATGTTCCAACCGTTTTCTAGAATGACTCGGGAAGAGAAAAATAGGCTTTCCACTCTAACAATATTCCACTCACATGTTACGTCATCTTGTATATAGTTTATAATTTGTGTGACGCCGCGTACACACCATTGGTTTTCTTGTCGGAAAAAGATATGATGGCTTTTCCGACGGGATTGCGCTCAATGCCTTGCATACACACGGTCACGCGAAAGTTCGCTAAAATTACGACCGTCAAGAACGTGGTGACATACAACACTACCACGAGCCGAGAAAATGACGTTCAATGCTTCCGAGCATGCGTTGAATTGTTTCCGAGCATGCGTAGGGATTTTGCTTGTCGGAACTGCCACAGACGATCGCATTTTCGGATAGGAACTTTTCCCAACCGAAAAATTAAGAGCATGCTCTCAATCTTTTGCTGGCTGGAATTCGGCCAGCAGAAGGCCGATAGAGCGTACACACGGTCGCGTTTTCCGACAATAAACTCTCATCGGTCTTTTGCGGGACGAAATTCCGATCGTGTGTACGCGGCATAAGGCTAATCAGGGAGACACTGCTCTCCTCCTCACCGTTACAGCCGTGTAACTGAGACACCGGATAAAATGCCACCAACTCCTCCTAGCGCGTTGCGTCACCGATCACGTGACTCTTTCAAGGGATCCCTTGAGGTGAGCAGGCACTGCACCTGGTGATGGAAGTGGCACGGTTAATATAATTAACTACTACCCTCTGTGGAGGAGCACTTTATCAATGTTCATTACATATTCATTATATATTGACTGTATTTTTGGATTTTTTTCTTATACTTAATGGTTGGAATTATTAATATGTATTTATCGATTTATTATTAATTTATCGATTTATTTATGCACATGTCACTCACTTTATGCAGAACAAGCGCACCATTATTTAAGAAATATATACCTATACCTTCATGCTTGAAATAATATTTTGAATGGTGCGACTGTTCTGTGTTCACTTCATTAGCAGTCACGTACACACATAGCAGCGCTTCAGTATTTTCACACAGTGACAGGAATAGTGCCTCATCGGTGGTGTAATTGGGAGAAATAGTTCCCTGTCATTAGCGACAGTGGGATGAAGTGTGCCCCATTGTTGGTGTCAGTCGGAGGAATAGTTCCCTTTCGTTGGTGTCAGTGGGAGGAATAGTGTTCCACTGTTGGTGTCAGTGGGGGAAAACGTAAACCATTGTTGGTGTTAGTGTGAGGAATAGTGCCCCATTGTTGGTGTCAGGTGGCAGAAATAGTGCCCCATTGTTGGTGTCTGAAGGAATAGTGCCCTATAGTTGGTGTCAGTGGGAGGAATAGTGCTCCTTTTTCTGGTGTCAATGGAGGGCCCATCGTTGGTGTCAGTGGGAGTAACATTGCTGCATTGTTGGTTTCAGTGAGAGGAATAGTACCCCATTGTTGGTGTCAATGGGAGGAATAGTGCCCCCTTCACTGACAGGTAGGAATAGGAATAGTAATAGTATAGGTATAGGAATAGGAATAGTGCTCCATTATTGATGTCAATGGGAGGAAAAATGTACCAAGGGCCTGTTAAAGGCAATCAAAAGGTCACATCCTGCCCACAAGCTGCTGTTTGGGGACCACTGCAATAATACAGCACAACTTATTGTATATTTTTGGCCATGCATTATTGCACCACATCGGATTCTGACCCCAATAATGTGCAGAGAGTCTCAATCTCACCTCATTATTGATTTCTCTCAAAGGGCACCTACACACAGTTGGCTCTCTGTGCATTTAAAACAGGACACTCCTGCTGAACAATGCACTGCATGCCTGATTTCATCCATCTGCTTGTGTGCAGCAACATCAATTATTTTCATTTTACAACAATTATTTTCATTTTGCCCCTTCAGAACCACATGACAGACTCTGCTGAAACCTCCCCCTTCCCCTGCACATCCAAGGTTGATCCTAGGGTCACACATGCCTGGGTGCAGAAATATTTCTGGCACCCCTACATGGGTGGGCATCTTACTAACCCCTCCCCTTTACAAATGTTTCTATGGCAATGACTGCAGCCTCATCAGTTCCCATTGATGCAGCCTGATCAGTGTCCATCAATGCAGCCTCACCAGTGCCCATCAATGCAGCCTGATCAGTGTTTATCAATGCAGTCTCACCAGTGTCCATCAATGCAGCCTCAACAGTGCCCATCAGCGTAGCTTCACCAGTGCCCATAAGCGCAGCCTGACCAGTGCCCATCAATGCAGCCTGATCAGTGCCCGTCAATGCAGCCTGATCAGTGCTTATCAATGCAGCCTCACCTGTGCCCATCAGCGCAGCCTCATCAGTGCCCATCAGTGCAGCCTGATCAGTGCCTATCAGCGCAGCCTCACCAGTGTCTATTAGCGCAGCCTGACCAGTGCACATCAGTGCAGTCTCACCAGTGCCCATCAATGCAGCCTCACCAGTGCCCATCAGCGCAGCCTCACCAGTGCCCATCAGCGCAGCCTGACCAGTGCCCATTAATGCAGCCTATTCAGTGCCCATCAATGCAGCCTCACCAGTGCCCATCAATGCAGCCAGATCAGTGCCCATCAATGCAGCCTGATCAGTGCCCATCAATGCAGCCTCACCAGTGCCCATCAGCGCAGCCTCACCAGTGCCCATTAGCGCAGCCTGACCAGTGCCCATTAATGCAGCCTGATCAGTGCCCATCAATGCTGCCTCACCAGTGCCCATCAATGCAGCCTCACCAGTGCCCATCAGCGCAGCCTGACCAGTGCAGGGGATCAGAGAGAGGAGAGGAAGAGGAGAGCCACCTAGATCATCACACAGAGCAGGGATCGCCTGCTGGGACAGCTTTGATTTGAAACGCCTGGTGTTCCTAACGCTCGCAGTCACACAAAGTCCCGCCTCCTGGATCGGCTCCTATGATAGACGTCACAAGTCCTGGCATTGCACCAGTTTATCAATGCAGCCTCACCAGTGCCCATCAATGCAGTCTCACCAGTGTCCATCAATGCAGCCTCACCAGTGCCCATCAGTGCAGTGTCACTAGTGCCTATCAATGCAGCCTGACCAGTGCCCATCAGCGCAGCCTCACCAGTGCCCATCAGCGCAGCCTCACCAGTGCCCATCAGCGCAGCCTGACCAGTGCCCATCAATGCAGCCTGATCAGTGCCCATCAATGCAGCCTCACCAGTGCCCATCAATGCAGCCTGATCAGTGCCCATCAATGCAGCCTGATCAGTGCCCATCAATGCTGCCTCACCAGTGCCCATCAATGCAGCCTCACCAGTGCCCATCAGCGCAGCCTCACCAGTGCCCATCGGCGCAGCCTAACCAGTGCCCATTAGCGCAGCCTAACCAGTGCCCATTGGCGCAGCCTCACCAGTGCCCATCGGCGCAGCCTAACCAGTGCCCATTAGCGCAGCCTGACCAGTGCCCATCAGTGCAGCCTCACCAGTGCCCATCAATGCTGCCTCACCAGTGCCCATCAGCACAGCCTCACCAGTGCCCATCAATTCAGCCTCACCAGTGCCCATCATCCCAGCCTGACCAGTGCCCATCAATGCAGTCTCACCAGTGTCCATCAATGCAGCCTCACCAGTGCCCATCAGTGCAGTCTCACTAGTGCCTATCAATGCAGCCTGACCAGTGCCCATCAGCGCAGCCTCACCAGTGCCCATTAGCGCAGCCTCACCAGTGCCCATCAGCGCAGCCTGACCAGTGCCCATCAATGCAGCCTGATCAGTGCCCATCAATGCAGCCTCACCAGTGCCCATCAATGCAGCCTGATCAGTGCCCATCAATGCAGCCTGATCAGTGCCCATCAATGCTGCCTCACCAGTGCCCATCAATGCAGCCTCACCAGTGCCCATCAGCGCAGCCTCACCAGTGCCCATCGGCGCAGCCTAACCAGTGCCCATCAGCGCAGCCTAACCAGTGCCCATCGGCGCAGCCTCACCAGTGCCCATCGGCGCAGCCTAACCAGTGCCCATTAGCGCAGCCTGACCAGTGCCCATCAGTGCAGCCTCACCAGTGCCCATCAATGCTGCCTAACCAGTGCCCATCAGCACAGCCTCACCAGTGCCCATCAATTCAGCCTCACCAGTGCCCATCAGCGCAGCCTGACCAGTGCAGGGGATCAGAGAGAGGAGAGGAAGAGGAGAGCCACCTGGATCATCACACAGAGCGGGGATCGCCTGCTGAGACAGCTTTGATTTGAATCGCCTGGTGTTCCTAAAGCTCGCAGTCACACAAAGTCCCGCCTCCTGGATCGCCTCCTATGATAGACGTCACAAGTCCCGGCATTGCACCAGTGTGCTGTCTATCTAAGGAGCCTACTTTGTGTGACTGTCTGCGGGCACCCGGCGATTAAAATAAAAGCTGTCACAGCGGGCGACGCCGGCCTGACATCCCCCCTAATGTGTGGCACCGCCCTCCCCCCCTCTGCCTCAGCGCCTGGGCGCGGTGCACCCTGTGCCCTGTCCAGGTTCGGCCCTGTGCACACCCACTGAAACTTTCACTGCACTTTCCCACCACTCCATTTGTGGAAAGTACACGTTTCTTCCAGGTATGGGGGGGGGTGCACATTTGACCTTCTCCCTTTCCTCCCACGATGTGCGCTTCTGCTCAAACGGCCAATCACCAGTCTAAAAAACTGTCACGGGGAGGGGAGAAGAGGTTATTTACCCCTGTGTAAGCTCTGACACAGACTGACCTGAGCTTACACAGGGATGAACGGAATGTTGCGGGAGCGCAGCAAAACCGAGTATGAGCTTTTCTAGAACACCTGCCACTATTCCTAAACTGAACTGGTAAAATGACAAAGTCCATTCCACACACAAGTGATAAATCAATATACTCATTTTGAAGGATTGCTTAAACCTGTTCGACTTAACTGTATGTCCTTAGAGTAAAATGAGGACATTATATATAATTGAACATTCATCATCTCACCTGCCTGACAAGGTTCGCATGGCGCTCCTTTGTTATCTAAGTAGAATAGATGACTCACGGCCTACCATGCCTGTGGGGTGTCTGTGGTGTCTAACACAGCGAATGGATCACTAATCCTAAAAGCACCCCGGGGTGGGGTGCAAGGGAGGGGGCTGTGCAATAGACAGGTATTCATTAATAATTATTAATGCTCCACTTACAAAATCCCTCTGATCGCCCTCCAGATTTGGAGTGGAGGTACACCTACACAGTAGGGGGGTTGTATAAGTCATTAAAAATATATATATATATATATAGTTCATTGCAAAATCTAAATCACTAATATCTCATGTAATCTTTTTATATAATCTAATGTTTTATATAAAGTCAGTCATTTTCATTATTCTTAAAGCTGAACTCCGGAGGCACAAAAACTTTCATTTACATACACTATATTTGTCAAAAGTATTGGGACACCTGCCTTTAAACGTACATGAACTTTAATGGAATCTCAGTCTTATGCCCCGTACACACGGTCGGACTTTGTTCGGACATTCCGACAACAAAATCCTAGGATTTTTTCCGACGGATGTTGGCCCGAACTTGTCTTGCATACACACGGTCGCACAAAGTTGTCGGAAAATCCGATCGTTCTGAACGCGGTGCCTCAAAACACGTACGTCGGGACTATAAACGGGGCAGTGGCCAATAGCTTTCATCTCTTTATTTATTCTGAGCATGCGTGGCAATTTGTCCGTCGGATTTGTGTACACACGATCGGAATTTCCGACAACGGATTTTGTTGTCGGAAAATGTTATATCCTGCTCTCAAAGTTTGTGTGTCGGAAAATCCGATGGAAAATGTGTGATGGAGCCCACACACGATTGGAATTTCCAACAACACGGTCCTATCACACATTTTCCGTCGGAATGTCTGATCGTGTGTACAGGGCATTAGTCCGTAGAGTTCAATATTGAGTTGACCCACCCTTTGCAGCTATAACAGCTTCAACTCAGTGGCGGAACTACTAGGATCGCCCAGGTTGCACTTGCGACCGGGCCCTGGCATTCCACCACTGTGGGGGGGGGGCCCCCAAGACAGCTGCGTGTCTGGGGCAGGGTTAAAAGGCTCCCTGATGCCGCGTACACACGAGAGGACTTTTCGACCGGACTGGTCCGACGGAACTGAGTGCGGCGGACAATCCGATCGTGTGTGGGCTTCATCGGACCTTCAGCGGACTTTTTCATTCGAAAATCTGACGGACTTTAGATTTGAAACATGCTTCAAATCTTTACGTCGTAACTCTGCCGGACCCGGTTCCTATCGAGAAATCCGCTCGTCTGTATGCTAGTCCGACGGACGAAAACCGACGCTAGGGCAGCTACCAACTGGCTATCAACTTCCTTATTTTAGTCCAGTTGTACGTCATCACGTACGAATCCGTCAGACTTTGGTGTGATCGTGCGTTCAAAAGTCCGTCGGAAGTCCGTCGAAAGTCCGTCGAAAGTCCGTCGGAATTTCCGTCGGACCAGTCCGGTCGAAAAGTCCGCCCGTGTGTAGGCGTAAGGCTGTCTGTAAACAGGAGAAAAGCGCCTGGAAAAAAATGTGCTGTCAGCAGCTTTAAACTGCACATGCACAGTTCCAGAAACAGCCAAATAGAGAACTGCCAGTCTCGGCTGGGGCGGTGGGTGTGGCTTATATACAGTGCCTTGAAAAAGTATTCATACCCCTTGAAATTTTCCACATTTTGTCATGTTACAACCAAAAACTTAACTGTATTTTATTGGGATTTTATGTGATAGACCAACACAAAGTGTCACATAATTGTAAAGTGGAAGGAAAATTATAAATGGTTTTAAATTTTTTTTTTTACAAATAAATATGTGAAAAGTGTGGGGTACATTTGTATGGCGCTCCCCTGAGTCAATACTTTGTAGAACCGCCTTTCACTGCAATTACAGCTACAAGTCTTTTTGGGGATGTCTCTACCAGCTTTGCACATCTAGAGAGGGACATTTTTGCCCATTCTTCTTTGCAAAATAGCTCAAGCTCTGTCAGATTGGATGGAGAGTGTCTGTGATCAGCAATTTTCAAGTCTTGCCACAGATTTTCAATTGGATTTAAGTTGGGACTTTCCCTGGGCCATTCTAACACATGAATATGCTTTGATCTAAACCGTTCCATTGTAGCTCATTGTCCTGCAGTCGCAGGTCTCAGTCTCAGCTCTTTTGCAGACTCTAACAAGTTTTCTTCGAAGATTGCCCTGTATTTGGCTCCATCCATCTTCCCAACAACTCTGACCAGCTTCCCTGTCCCTGCTGAAGAAAAGCATCCCCACACTATGATGCTGCCACCACCATGTTTCACAATGGGAATGGTGTGTTCAGGGTGATGTGCAGTGTTAGTTTTCCGCCACACATTACGTTTTGCTTTTAGGTCAAAAAGGTCAATTTTGGTCTCATCTGACCAGAGCACCTTTGCTTCTCGCAAACTGCAAACGGGACTTCCTATGGCTTTCTTCTTACCACTCTTCCATAAAGGCCAGATTTGTGGAGAGCACAACTAATGCCGCGTACACACGAGCGGACTTTTCGACCGGACTGGTCCGACAGACCGTGTTCGGCGGACTATTCGACCGTGTGTGAGCTCCATCGGACCTGCAGCGGACTTTTTCGGTCGAAAATCTGATGGACTTTAGATATGGAACATGCTTCAAATCTTTCCGACGGACTCGAGTCCGGTCGAAAAATCCGCTCGTCTGTATGCTAGGCCAACAGACAAAAACCGAAGCTAGGGCAGTAGTCCGGTCGTACGTCATCACGTACGAATCCGTCAGACTTGGGTGTGATTTATTTTTTTATTTTTTTTTATTGCATTTTAGTGTAAATATGAGATCTGAGGTCTTTTTGACCCCAGATCTCATATTTAAGAGGTCCTGTCATGCTTTTTTTTCTATTACAAGGGATGTTTACATTCCTTGTAATAGGAATAAAAGTGACACCATTTTTTTTTAAAAGAACAGTGTAAAAATAAAAAATAAAAAGTACAATAAATAAGAAAAGAAAAATGTTAACGCGCCCCGTCCCACCGAGCTCGCGCGCAGAAGCGAATAGATATGTATGTAGCGCCCGCATATGAAAACGGTGTTCAAACCATACATGTGAGGTATCGCCACGATCAGTAGAGCGAAAGCAATAATTTTAGTCCTGGATCTCCTCTGTAACTCAAAACATGCAACCTGTATAATTTTTTAAACATCGCCTATGGAGATTTTTAAGGGTAAAAGTTTGTCGCCATTCCACAAGCGGGCGCAATTTTGAAGCGTGACATGTTGGGTATCTATTTACTCGGTGTAACATCATCTTTCACAATATAAAAAAAATTGGGCTAACTTTACTTTTGTCTTATTTTTCCATTCAAAAAAGTGTATTTTTTCCAAAGAAAAAGTGCGCTTGTAAGACCGCTGCGCAAATACGGTGTGACAAAGTAGTGCAATGACCGCAATTTTGTCCTCTAGGGTGTTAGAAAAAAAATATATAATGTTTGTAGGTTCAAAGTAATTTTCTAGCAAAAAGGTCACTTGTGACAGACCTAGCTGGGAAAGAGACTTTTGGAGGGGACTGTATGCTAGCCTCTTGCCGATCGATCGGGGGCCCTTGCATTTGGGGGAACGGTGCTCTTTGTGAGCTGTATGCCTGGGGACCCTTGAGGCATTATTACTGTGGATTCGGGTCCTGGTCCCCCAAGACACACAGACTCTGGGGACCCTGGATTTGCCATATTGGAATAGTGGCTGATTCATAATGCTGGGACAAATACTGTTAGGAGATGCTGATGTAAATGCCAACACCTGTCTGTCTATTGTCTGCTAAAATGTGTATTGTAAATAAGTCTACTATGGGATTTAAGAGTCATTAGATCCCCATTGTTATTTGTGTTAATTAACTCTGCTATTGTGTGAAGAAGAGTCTATGTTGATTGTGATAATGTTGATTGGATTTTTTGAACTACAAGACGGCCAGTCTGGCCTAACGGTCATGTCTGAGTCATCTAGGCTGTCTAAAGGGATTAGTTAATTAGCACATGTTAATTGGGTTAATTAGGTTACAGCTGTATTGTTAGAGTAATATGAGCAGGAGGTCTGCACCTCCACTTTGAGTGTATAAAAGCCTGTATTTTGTCAATAAAGATAGATTCCTGTTTGAACTTACATACAGCCTGCCTGGTGTTTGTTCTGAGCTATCACAACTGGGTTAGAACGGCACATAGCTGAAGTTCTAATCCCGGAGCATTGGATGACCGAACCATCAGACGTTGCAATCTGATTCTATAGCTGCAGAGGAGTGTCGGGAGAGTGGAAACGAGCGAGCAAGGGGCTCGTTACATTTTCAAAAAAGTGTATTTTTTCCAAAGAAAAAGTGCGCTTGTAAGACCGCTGCGCAAATACAGTGTGACAAAGTAGTGCAATGACCGCAATTTTGTCCTCTAGGGTGTTAGAAAAAAAAATATATAATGTTTGGGGGTTCAAAGTAATTTTCTAGCAAAAAGGTCACTGTAAACACATGAGTCAGTGGAGACGCGAGTGCTCAGGGGTGCACTGGAGATACAAGGGGACACTGGAGTCACTGGAGACACAGGAGACTCAGAAGTGCACAGAGGTCACCAGGGTCATCACAGACACAGAAAGCAACGGGAACACTGGAGTCAAAGGGGTCACCATTGTTAATGCAAACACAGACGTCATTAGAGACACAGGTGTCACTGGAGACTCAGAAGTGCAGGGGGGGTCACTGGGATCATTGCAGGAACAGGAGTCACTTAAGACACTGGTGTCACTGGAGACTCAGTAGTGCACAGGGGTTACCTGGTTCATTACAGACACAGAAGACACTGGAAACACAGTAGTCACTAGAGACACAGGTGTCACAGGAGACAAGGGGGTCACTGGAGACTCAGAAGTGCACAGGGATCAATAGGGTCATTACAGACACAGAGGTCACTGGAAATACAGAAGTCACTAAAGACAAAGGGGTCGCTGGGTCCATTGTAAACACAGGAGTCACTGGAGACACAAGGGTGCTGAAGGGCACACTAGAGATGCAAGAGGACACAGGAGTCACTGGAGACACAGGGGTCACTAGAGACACAGGGGTCACTGCAGACTCAGAAGTGCACAGGGGTCATCAGGGTCATTACAGACACAAAGGTCACTGTAAACACAGGAGTCAGTGGAGACACGAGTGCTCAGAGGTGCACTGGAGATACAAGGGGACACTGGAGACACAGGTGTCACTGGAGACACAGGCCTCATTGGAGACTCAGAAGTGCACAGAGGTCACCAGGGTCATCAGAGACACAGAGGTCAATGGGAACACTGGAGTCAAAGGGGTCACCAGCGTTAATGGAAACACAGGCGTCACTAGAGACACAGGGGTCACTGGGGACACAGTGGTCACTGGAGACTCAAGAGAGACACTGTAGACAATGGGGTCACCGGGGCCATTGTAAACACAGTAGTTATTAAAGACATAGATGTCACTGGAGGTTCAGAATTGCAGGGCGGTCACTGGGATCACTGCAGACACAGGAGTCAATGGAGACACAGGAGCGCACAGGGGGTCACTAAAGACTGTAGAGAGACACGGAGGAGAGCTGTCTACTGATTGGTCACCTGATGCTGGATCCCTGGAGAGGTTAGGTAACACTGATTATCAAAAATATATTTCCTCTGACTTCCTGTTGCTTCTCCAGTACAGGAAATGAGGGGGGGGGGGATCTCCCCAACAGTAGACAGGCAGCAGAACATACACTGTCAGTAGTTTTAACCCTTCCCTACTCTATCCAAAACTGAAGTGCATACACTTACAGGGTTAATCGTTCAGATTGTTGCATAAGCCCAATTCTCACTGGTTCCCTTTAACGTATGATAGAGAAGCAAACAAGGTCAGGCATTTAGATATAAAGATAAACTCTTGCCCTGAAGAGCTTACAGTCTAATTAATTCTTCTTTATGGAAGATTACAACACTCTCTGGTTACATCAGCACGGCGTCCTCTTATGACGATGATTACACAACATTCACTCCATTCCTCGCATTGTTCTGGGGACGGAGGTGCCAGAATGGTGTGTGATGCACTCATACAGGACCTGATAGCGAAGCGAGTCATATTGCCGCAGAAGTGATTCATGTCCTTGTGCCGCCATGACCAACTTTAGCGGAAAGTTTATTTAGAGATTATTCGGGTGACAGAAACCCCATTGGTGCATTAACATCAGAAGCCACAAGCAATGTCTCGTCAGTGACACAGACTCGGGCAATATGCTCCAAAAGTTCAGAGTCCAACAAAACTGGAGCCAGAAAATGAGACATTTACCTGTTGATATAGCTCTGGCCTATACTGTGGTACTGAGTATATGCACCTTGTTCACATCAGTCCCTGTTCCAGAGGAGCTTTCACTTACAGTATCAGACATCAGTTAAAGTGGAAGTTTGAGCAAAAAAAAAAAAAAAAAAGGCATATATGGGTCCCCCCTGAAACATATACAGGAAAGTATTCAGACCCCCTTACATTTTTCACTCTTTGTTATATTGGAGCCATTGGCTAAAATCATTTAAGTTCATTTTTTTCCTCGGTAATGTACACACAGCACCCCATATTGACAGAAAAACACAGAATTGTTGACATTTTTGCAGATTTATTAAAAAAGAAAAACTGAAATATCACATGGTCCTAAGTATTCAGACCATTTGCTCAGTATTTAGTAGAAGCACCCTTTTGATCTAATACAGCCATGAGTCTTTTTGGGAAAGATGCAACAAGTTTTTCACACCTGGATTTGGGGATCCTCTGCCATTCCTCCTTGCAGATCCTCTCCAGTTCTGTCAGGTTGGATGGTAAACGTTGGTGGACAGCCATTTCTAGGTCTCTCCAGAGATGCTCAATTGGGTTTAAGTCAGGACTCTGGCTGGGCCATTCAAGAACAGTCACTGAGTTGTTGTGAAGCCACTCCTTCGTTATTTTAGCTGTGTGCTTAGGGTCATTGTCTTGTTGGAAGGTAAACCTTCGGCCCAGTCTGAGGTCCTGAGCACTCTGGAGAAGGTTTTCGTCCAGGATATCCCTGTACTTGGCCGCATTCATCTTTCCCTCGATTGAAACCAGTCGTACTGTCCCTGCAGCTGAAAAACACCCCCACAGCATAATGCTGCCACCACCATGCTTCACTGTTGGGACTGTATTGGACAGGTGATGAGCAGTGCCTGGTTTTCTCCACAAATACCGCTTAGAATTAAGGCCAAAAAGTTCTATCTTGGTCTCATCAGACCAAAGAATCTTATTTCTCACCATCTTGGAGACCTTCAGGTGTTTTTTAGCAAACTCCATGCGGGCTTTCATGTGTCTTGCACTGAGGAGAGGCTTCCGTCGGACCACTCTGCCATAAAGCCCCGACTGGTGGCATTATGGTGATGGTTGACTTTCTACAACTTTCTCCCATCTCCCGACTGCATCTCTGGAGCTCAGCAACAGTGATCTTTGGGTTCTTCTTTACCTCTCTCACCAAGGCTCTTCTCCCCCGATAGCTCAGTTTGGCCGGATGGCCAGCTCTAGAAAGGGTTCTGGTCATCCCAAACGTCTTCCATTTAAGGATTATGGAGGCCACTGTGCTCTTAGGAACCTTAAGTGCAGCACAAATTTTTTGTAACCTTGGCCAGATCTGTGCCTTGCCACAATTCTGTCTCTGAGCTCTTCAGGCAGTTCCTTTGACCTCATGATTCTCATTTGCTCTGACATGCACTGTGAGCTGTAAGGTCTTATATAGACAGGTGTGTGGCTTTCCTAATCAAGTCCAATCAGTATAATCAAACACAGCTGGACTCAAATGAAGGTTTATAACCATCTCAAGGATGATCAGAAGAAATGGACAGCACCTGAGTTAAATATATGAGTGTCACAGCAAAGGGTCTGAATACTTAGGACCATGTGATATTTCAGTTTTTCTTTTTTACTAAATCTGCAAAAATGTCAACAATTCTGTGTTTTTCTGTCAATATGGGGTGCTGTGTGTACATTAATGAGGAAAAAAATGAACTTAAATGATTTTAGCAAATGGCTTCAATATAACAAAAAGTGAAAAATTTAAGGGGGTCTGAATACTTTCCGTCCCCACTGTATTTTTATTACCTGTTGATCCTGCACTCTCAGTACGTTCTCAGTCTTCTGGGTTGAGTGGCATTGGGTGACATTTAACCTGGAAGACTAAAGCCATCTAGTGATAGGATTGAATTACTGCAGGGGCAGGCATGCCACACATGAGATTTATCAAGTCTTCAAATTTCTATTATTTTAACATACCTCTCAACATTTTGAGATGGGAATGAGGGACACCTAATAACAAACCTAGGTAGGCATAGGACACGCCCCCTGCCACACCCCCTTAAAGGAGCATTAACCAAAAAAAAAAGATTAATTAAATCTACAAGGACTTTTTTTTACCACTACTATTCCTTTATATTGGCTTTTAAAATGTACAGATGCAGCAATTTAGAAATTGGATGAAAGGTTTAGCACTGGGAAACACTTTTTGAAAGATAAAAAGTGCATTTTATATACAACTCTATAGATCAGACCAAAATAAGGCACAAATGAGAAGGAATGAGGGACAGAGGGAGATTGCTCCAAATCAGCGACAGTCCCTCCAAATCAGGGACAGTTGGGAGCTATGATTTTAATGCGACTTCCAGCCTTCTCTTTAGACTTGTACAGATGTAGAGGCTCCTTTTCTGGACTGAAATGGCTTTCTCTGATTTCACTGCCCTCTGTGAGCTTTTCACAATGTGCATTAGAAACTGCAGCAAAGTCGGACAGAGCCGGCAGCCCCTCGAATGTAAGCATATGTTAAGTGTTCAGATAAAACAAAATATACCATCTTATAGGAAGACAGTATTAACAGCGCTAATAAAATTCTCAAATGGTCTATGGCTAATAAGTACGATAACACTAAACTCTCGAATGAACGAGAGTAAATATAAACGTAAAATTAATAATCATAAAACAGAAAGTTCAATGCAGTGGCATGAGAACCAATAATCCCAAATCGATCGTCCATATGATACCAGCGATAGCATATGATATACCAGCGGTAGTGTGTGAACACCACTTGTATCTACTGCATAGACTCAAAGTTCTTTGCATACAGCGGACCACAGTCAAGATAAGGGATTATATTTCTTCTGGAGTGCACATATCCATGGGTAACTAAACCATCACCACATCACCACGTGAGTATCCCCTATGGATGTAAGCTTACCAGAGGTAGGAAAAAGACAAGCATGTCATCTCCTTTCCCCCAGTAGATCGGCTCTTCCACCATCAGAATCCCTCAGTCCTCCTCAGTCAAGATAATGCAATGTCATGGTAAACACATGTAGAAAAATAGAAGGGGAGGCTCTCCATAGTGTAAAATTGTTTATTACAAAGAACCCACAAGAAACCCCCCCTTATTAAATGCGCTTACACAATAGAAGTTTAAAAACAGCCTGACATAGTCAGCATTGGCTCACCTCTGGTCGGAGCTCCAAGCGGCCCGCCCCCCACGATAGGTCCCGGGATGACGCTGCCTGTCTCCAGCTTGTCGGTCACGAGGTCACGCCCTGACGCGTTTCGTAATTCCGTCTTCAGAGGGCGTGGCCACGCAACACGACTCTACACTTAAATAGCATGGGAGATGGGCTCCCGCAGCACCGTCACCACGGGAACCATCAGACTCATACCCGCCCCACTGTGAAGGATAACCAACTGCGATGCAGAGTCCCATCCAACCTTAAAAGCTCACTCTGTATTAGCACCATATTACTAGGCTAATCCTTACCCATGCTTCACAAAATTCATAATGTATAATATAAATACATTAGGTAATCATGCAATCATTAAAATGTATTACTGAAAACAATACAAACCAATATCCCAGCATTAAATTGAAATATTGCTCATAACATCAAACTAGATCGTCTTCTAAACAAAGTTTGGTTAAAACACAGATTATTGAAAGTACCCAGAAAATGATAACTAATAAACAGTAAAATTTCAATCAAGGATGCAGTATCAATCTCCATAGCTAAAATACCCACTATGTTAACTAAAAATAGGAATAAGTAATGTGCCTTTGTGTCAAGCACTAGTTCACGTAAAAAAATTACCAGCACCCTGGAAAATCCACGTGAAAGAATTTTTTCTTTACACCGTCCATGTTTATATATTATATAAATCAGGTAGATATGATAGCTATAGATGCACCAATATTAAAATACTGGTACTAAAATACCCAGATTATCATAACTGTGGGATTGCAAAGTTTCAATCCAAATAAACAAAAGTAAACCAATATCGATACCCATAACTAAATCTGATTGAGATGACTACTAAAATCGCTAACTGAAGGGATATATACTCCGTCTTCTTTCAAAAAACAAGTATACAATCCCAAGTTATGGGATAAAACAGAATGTAAAGAGATTTATATAGATCCTCCAGCATACTGGAAAATTCATAAGATGACTACTAAAACGCTAACTCAAGGGATGTATACTCCGTCTTCTTTAAAAAAAACAAGCATATAATCCAAAGATATAGGATAAAACAGAATGTAAAGAGATTTATATAGATCCTCCAGCATACTGGAAAATTAACAAAAGTCCAATAGAAAAAAAAAAAAAAAAATAAATAAATAAAATGAATACAACCATGCACCTTATCAGTGTAGCCTACGGTAATTTAGTCATAAGGAGACGATACTACAATGCAACATAGAACCCGAGAAGAATCAATAATGGAAGCCCATTAATATCAATAATTGCTAATGAAACAATTTAGATCAAGTTCAATATTCAACCCATTAGGGCTAAGTGTATTGGCCAGAAATATCCACAATGATTCACGCTTGGATATCTCTCTAACCATGTTGGCTCCTCTCCAATTGGGGTGTAATTTGTCAATACCCCAAAATTTAAGGCCCTCTGGATTGCTATCATGCTTCTCCCTGAAATGCAATGGTACGCCATGTTCTTTGTATCCTATCAGGATGTTATATATATGTTCTGACAACCTTTTACCTAAAGTCCTTTTCGTGCGGCCAATATACATAAGGCCACACGGACATTCTAAAGCGTACACTACATGCGTTGACATGCATGATATGAATTCTTGGATCTGAATTTCCTTACCATTAGCTGTTGAGGTAAAGCCGGTCAGACCCCTCAAATGTGTGGTAACTTCGGACAAGACTAATAGGGCGTACACACGGTCGGACTTTGTTCGGACATTCCGACAACAAAATCCTAGGATTTTTTCAGACGGATGTTGGCTCAAACTTGTTTTGTCTACACACGGTCGCACAAAGTTGTCAGAAAATCCAATCGTTCTAAACGCGGTGACGTAAAACACGTACGTCGGGACTATAAACGGGGCAGTGGCCAATAGCTTTCATCTCTTTATTTATTCTGAGCATGCGTGGCACTTTGTCCATCGGATTTGTGTACACACGATCGGAATTTCCGACAACGGATTTTGTTGTCGGAAAATTTTATATCCTGCTCTCAAACTTTGTGTGTCGGAAAATCCGATGGAAAATGTGTGATGGAGCCTACACACGGTCGGAATTTACGATAACAAGGTCCTATCACACATT
Organism: Lithobates clamitans; assembly: GCA_037952925.1. Lineage (NCBI taxonomy): Eukaryota > Metazoa > Chordata > Amphibia > Anura > Ranidae > Lithobates > Lithobates clamitans. The sequence goes on from JBBGZY010001048.1 coordinate 369,315, forward strand.
TTCCGTCGGAAAATCCAACCGTGTGTACGGGGCATTACACTTTCTGCACGCATAGAAACCTGCTCGATCCCCGAACATTTTCGTTTTATTCGGAGGGTCCAACACCTTTTTAACAACCTGGTCACCAAAAGAAGGGGCCTTTCTGTATGTAAAGGGCAGATTAACTGGTAGGTGCTTACTCAGCACCCGGTCCATGCACAATATACTCCAATGTTTTCTAATGATGGTCTCTATTTCACGATATTGTTCATGGTCCCTGCTTATAAAGCCCCATTCGTGTTTAGAATCTTGTTGTTTTGTTTTGGGGACCAGACAAGCTTCTTGTGAGTTCGAGCCTACCTGTGCTATCAACATTTCCAGAGGCTGAACCTTGTACCCTTTTTCCACAAAACGTTTTTTGACTACTTCTACCCGAGTCACATAATCGATATCTAACGTGCAATTGCAGCGTATACGTGTGAATTGCCCTTTAGGTATATTGCGCAACCATTGTGGGTGATGCCCACTCTGTACCGGGATATAGCTATTGCGATCCGTACTCTTAAAGAACGCCTTAGTATACAGATGATCCTCTCCCTTCTTTACAGTAACATCCAAATAGTGTATTTCCTCCTGGCTCCAATTAAATTCTAATTTGATGTTGCTAGCATTACTGTTTAACCATTGGGAGAATTCAACTAGGGAGGCCTGGGTGCCATGCCACACCATAAACAGGTCATCTATGTACCGTTGGTAGAAGACCAATTCTTCTCTCCTGTTTCGGTATATCCACTTGTCCTCCCATTAGCTCATGAAGAAGTTTGCCAAGCTTGGCGCAAACTTTGCACCCATTGCAACGCCGGTTTTCTGGCTGTAAAAGTTGCCGGCATACCAGAAATAATTATGTGTTAAACAGCAGTCAAGAATCATTCCCAAAAATTTCTTTTGAATGCGGGGTATATCATCCCTCTTACTGAAGGCCCAGTTGAGCGCCAAGAGGGCATCCTCATGCTGAATTATAGTATATAAAGAGGCCACATCGGCCGTCACCAGGAATACTGATTAGAATCTCAAAACTATACCTCTCACACGTGTACAGATAGAGATAGCGGCGCTAATATAAATTGTGTAAAATAATGGGTCAGAGCAGCATAATGCCTATGACCCTCTACTTCAGTGGTTCTCAACCTCTCTAGGGCCATGACCCCTTGATAAAATTTCCCAAGTTGTGGGGACCCCCAACTATAAATTAATTTTCATAACGTGGGTTGTCAGCACCCAAGGCAAGACAAGTAATTTGCGCCCCTAACCCATGGATATTTAGCGCTCCCTGAGTCCCTAACACTCGTACAGTATTAAACCCCCTTATGGTACATTTTAGGATGTACCACTCTTTCTCTTTGTTCTCCTTTCTTTCCCTTTTATCTCTCTCTATCCTAATTTCTTGTTTTTTTTCCCCATCCCTCTCTCTATCCGTCTTTCTTGTTCTTTCTTTTATTCTTTCTTTCCCTTTTTATTTGTTCCTCCCACTCTTTTCCTCTCCCTTCCATGTATTCTCTATTTTTATTCCTTCTCTTTCTCCTTGGTAGGGGGGGGGGGGGGATGGGATAAGTGGCAGTGTTGGTGGGGAGTTCTGATCAGCCAACTTCTTTGCTCTTGATCAAGGTCATCTGCTGATCTGAGAACTGTAGTGGGGACCTTTTAATGGCAACTATAATCCCAAGTAGTGTTACTCAATGTGTCTCCGACTTTGTGGTGTCTCGTAGCAGTGACACCTATGCCTAAATCAAGAGATAGGGTCTCCTCCAGCCCCTCCCACTTCACATTCCTCACCAGTCAGCTGACCTCTAGTCTCTGCCCCCTGTCATGCCGTGAACTGAATGGGTGGCTGCGAAGAGACTGAGTGGGCAGCTGCGGGCTCCGGGGACAGCCCTGCTGGGTGGCCGCAAAAAGGCTGGGAGAGCAGTACGGGCTTCAGGAACAGCCCAGGATTCGGTGACCCCTAGCAAATCATCATTTGACCCCTGAGGGAGTCCCGACCCCCAGGTTGAGAACCACTGCTCTACTTATACATAAAAATAATAATAGTGTCATGAAAAATATTATTTTTATCACGAAAAGAAATTTCTTTAACAACCAGTGAAAAGTGTCACTATAAATAATAAATTACAAGAAATGAATGAATAAGTTCAACAGTTGTTTTTCAATCTCCTTGTGTGAAAAATCTTTTACTCTTCCACCACACCACCGTGATAGTGACACCACTCCCTCTCTAAAGAGCGCACTCACCAGATTGTATAGCCTCCCATTCTCGTGTTCGGCAAAACAGCAATTGAACCACACCTGGGTTGCATGTGATGAACCGTGAATCCAATCAAGCCAGCTCCATATGTGAAAAAATGAATAAAGTGCTCCACATACCCTGTTTCCCCGAAAATAAGACCTAGCGTGATTGTCAGTAATGGCTGCAATATAAGCCCTACCCCCCAAATAAGCCCTACCCTTTTTCCCCCAAAATAAGCCCTACCCTGAAAATAAGACCTACAAGGACTTTAACTAGGGATTATTTGGGGGGTAGGGCTTATATTGCAGCCATCACCGACAATCACGCTAGGTCTTATTTTCGGGGAAACAGGGTAGCGTGATACCATTTTGACAGATTTAATAAAATCACTTCAAACACACTTCACACTCACTTTTAAACTGAAACATAAAAGCCTTTAAAAAAATCCACAGCAAGCAACAGGATCAGTGATCCAATAGTGCACCGCGGTCACAGCGGACCTGAAGTGTAATCTGGTGTATCTCTCACCCAACTTTCTAAGGCCCAGCCATCCGATCGGTGTAGTCCTCCTCAGACAGCGGCATCTACTGTCAGTGCGATGGAATGCCATGTAACCATGCTCTTCTCTTCTGAAAATGAATGGGAAGTTAATGAAGATTCTAATGTCATTCCTAACTCTCTGGCTAATGCGCTTGAGAAGCAGATCCGCACATGGTGGGATGTGCAGACCCTCGAGCAACATCTGAAAGAAAAAACCATTATGTGCAAGTCTAAGATGGGAAGTTAGTCCGTAGGACGGTTTAGATGACATAGGATCAACAACTGAATGGTTGAGCTTTTTTAATGGTGTTGGCCTTAAACTGCAGCAGCTTGTATTGGAACGCAAAAGGAAAAAGATGATATTACTTGAAAAAAAAGATGGCAGATTTACAAGGCAAATTGGATCCTATTAAAGGGACACAACAGGTTATTTAACTTTGACAATGAAATTAAAAAGAAGCTACAAAAAATAGATAAGGATACCCAGAAAAAGAAACTTAAAAAAAACTCAAGAGAGATAGGAATGATTTTAAAAATAATTCTATTTATCTATGGCAGAATATGGATACTCCCCCACAACAGGTACATACTAATTTATTAATACCTAATATTGAGCTTTCAGGGAGGGAGGTACCACGTGAAAGATCGATACCCAGACAAAATATACCATCAAATAAAGATGTAAGACAGCCGCATACTCCCCAGAACTTAAGGGGGAGGGGAAGCAAACCAGTGGGGAAAGGGAGAAATGGTGCTCCCCAAGGCCCCAGACAGACATCTGATGCTACAGGTCATGGCCAGATGTATAGTGTTAATACCCAGAATAGATACGATTTATTGGAAAACCAAAATGATAGTGGTAATGAATAGAACGCCCGGTCCCCCCGTCCGACTCCTTTTTTAGGGAGAGGTATGAGAGGACACCCCAGGGGTCCAGGTCGGGGCAACCCCCCATGGAGAGACCGTTCGAGACGAACCCATTACCCCAACTATCCGCAACAATGGTGGCACCCCCCAGAATGGGAGGAACATTACAGCCCAGCCAGGGGCACAAGGACAAATCAAGGAGGGGATGTAGGGCAGGTTGGAGAGTCCAGCAGAATAAGGAGAAGGGAACACGAGTAAGTGCACTATACAATCTCTCCAAAGTTACATTAAGTCCGAAGGAAGTAAACATCTTGAATGCAGGGTTAAAATGTGCAGTGACAAAACCGATGAATAAATTTGATGTTTACATTGATATACACAAGTATATTCGTAAACTTAATATTAAGAAATATTTTTTTGTCCAACAAACATGATGTAAGGAATAGTAAGGCAATAGATACGGTTGGGATTGATAGCGGTCTAAAAAATAGATCACTTTTCAATCCTCCACAACCTGCCAATCATCATGTTGAGGTGTTCAAACGATTAGACCTAAGGCTCGATTCACACCAATGCATGTTGCTTTTGAGCATTTTTGGAGGTTTTTTTTTCATGCTTGCCACGTTTTTGAGCAGCGTTTTTGCGGCGTTTTTGCCACGATTTTGCCGCGATTTGCGTTTTGCGTTTTTTTAAAATTTAAAGTCTTAAAAAAATAAATAAAAAAACCCCCGGCAAAAACGCATCAAAAACGCACCAAAAACGCATCAAAAATGCTGCAAAAACGGTGCACTTGCGTTTTTGATGCTTGTCCATTGAATTCTATTACATGCAAAACGCTGCATTTTGCATGAAAAAAAGTCCCTGACCCTTTCCAAAAATGCAGAGTAACAAAAAAGCATTGATGTGAACATGTTCCATAGGAACCCATGTTAAAAAATTCCCATGCATTTCTGCAAAATGCATCAAAAAACGCGCTAGTGTGAATGGAGCCTTAGACCCCTTTCACACTGGAGCGGTTTTCAGGCGGTATTGCGCTAAAAATACCGCCTGAAAACCGCCCCTAAACAGCCTCCGCTGTTTGTTCAGTGTGAAAGCCCGGGGGCTTTTACACTGAAGCGGTGCGCAGGCAGGGCGGTGAAAAAAGTCCTGCAAACCGCTTTTTTGGAGCGGGGAAGGAGCGGTGTATTCACCGCTCCTTCCCCGCTCCTGCCCATTGAAATCAATGGGACAGCGCGGCTATACCGCGGCAATAGCCGCGCTGTACGAGGGATTTTAACCCTTTTTCGGCCGCCAGCGGGGGGTAAAACCGCACCGCTAGCGGCCGAATACCGCTGCAAGAACGACGGTACAGCAGCGCTAAAAATAGCGCTGTTGTACCGCCGACGCCCCCACCGCCCCAGTGTGAAAGGGGCCTTAAAGATTTGGACCTTCTTCCAGAGAGTAAACCTTTAAGGCCCCTTTCACACGGACGGATAGAATGGTGCTTTTAGCTGCGGATTTTCTAATTTTCTACCGCAGCTAAAAGCACACAATGCTTTCCTATGGCCCCATTCACACACTGCGTTTAGCTGCGAATTTGATACATGCGGTTCTGTGCGGATAGAAGAAATAGAACTGCCTGCGTCCAGGAGCGATTTAGCGCAGCTATCCACACATAACCGCAGGTATTCGCAGTGCACTGTGTCAGCTGCGGATAACAGCGCCGAGCCGCTCTTCGGGAAAGGAAAAATGTTTTTTTCCTTTCCCAATGACCGACAAGCACGGGGATCTGACTCAGATCCCCGCCAATGCCCGGCACTGTTTGGTATGAATCTTGAGGGGGAACTCCACGCCAAATTTGGGCGTGGGTTCCCCCCCAGGGGCATACCAGGCCCTTCGGTCTGGTACGGATGTTAGGGGAACCCCCTACGCCGAAAAAACGGCGTGGGGTCCCCCCCAAAATCCATACCAGACCCTTATCCGAGCACGCAGCCCGGCCGGTCAGGAAAGGGGGTGGGGACGGGCAAGCGCCCCCCTTCCTGAGCCGTACCAGGCCTCAACATGGGGGGTTGGTGCTTTGGGGGAGGGGGTGCCTTGCGGCCCCCCCAACACCAAGCACCTTCTCCCCATGTTGATGAGGACAAGGGCCTCTTCCCGACAACCCTGGCCGTTGGTTGTCGGGGTCTGCGGGCGGGGGGCTTATCGGAATCCGGGAGCCCCCTTTAATAAGAGGGCCCCTGGATCCCGGCTCCCCACCCTATGTGAATGAGTATGAGGTACATGGTACCCCTACCAATTTACCTAGGGAAAAAGTGTCAATAATAAAACACACTACACAGGTTTTTAATGTAATTTATTTGACAGCTAGGGGGGTCTTCTTCCAGCTTCGGGGGTCTTCTTCCGACTTCAGGGGTCCCTCCAGTTCCTCTTCTCCCAGCGTCCGGTTGGTTCTTCTCCGCTGTCTCTGGCCTCTTCTCCTGGTGTTCCAGTTCTTCTGCCGTTTCCTCCGCTGTCTTCATGCCGCTCTTTTGCTAGCGGAGGTCCAGACTTCTGGCTTCTGGGCTTCTTCCCTCTTCTCTTCTTTCAATGTTGACACGACGCTCTCTCCGGCTAGAATACTCTCTGTGCGCTCCGCTCTGACTTATATAGACGGAGACCCCGCCCCCTTATGCCGTCACAGTCCCTGGGCATGCTGGGACTGGGACGTTTTAGGAGGCGTGGTCACCGGGTGATGTTGACCTATAGATGACCTATTTATGGTGTGGCAGGTCACCGAGGCCTCCCTAGTTGAATTCTTCCAATGGTTAAACAGTAATGCTAGGAACATCAAATTAGAATTTAATTGGAGCCAGGAAGAAATACACTATTTGGATGTTACTGTAAAGAAGGGAGAGGATCATCTGCATACCAAGGCGTCCTTTAAGAGTATGGATCGCAATAGCTTTATACCAGTACAGAGTGGGCATCACCCACAATGGTCCCCAAAACAAAACAACAAGATTCTAAACACGAATGGGGCTTTAAAAGCAGGTACCATGAACAATATCGTGAAATAGAGACCATCATTAGAAAACATTGGAGTATATTGTGCATGGACCGGGTGTTGAGTAAGCACCTACCAGTTAATCTGCCCTTTATATACAAAAAGGCCCCTTCTTTTGGTGACCAGGTTGTTAAAAAGGTGCTGGACCCTCCGAATAAAACAAAAATGTTCTGGGATCAAGCAGGTTTCTATGCGTGCAGAAAGTGTAATGCCGCGTACACACGGTCGGACTTTTCACCTACAAAAATCCGACGGACGTCCGACAATCCGACCGTGTGTGGTCTCCATCGGACTTCCGAAGGACCGTTTCCGGCGGAAATCCAACGTACTTTAGATTTGAAACTTGCTTCAAATCTTTACGTCGTAACTCCGCCGGACTCAGTTCCTGACGGAAAGCCCGTTCGTCTGTATGCTGGTCCGACGATACTGCATCTTGCGCTCACTGCAATAGGAAAAACAAATTTTCCTATTGCGGCGAGCGCGGGGGGCATCCCAAGCCCTTAGGTCTGGTATGGAACTTTAAGGGGAACCCCCTATGCCGAAAAACCGGCGTGGGGGTCCCCCCAAAATCCATACCAGACCCCGATCCGAGCACGCAGCCCGGCCGACCAGGAAGGGGGTGGGGACAAGCGAGCGCCCCCCCCTCCTGAACCGTACCAGGCCGCATGCCCTCAATATGGGGGGGTGCTTTGGGGGAGGGGCGCCCTGCGGTGCCCCCCCACCACAAAGCACCTTGTCCCCATGTTGATGAGGACAAGAGCCTCTTCCCGACAACCCTGGCCGTTGGTTGTTGGGGTCTGTGGGCGGGGGGCTTATCGGAATCCGGGAGCCCCCTATAATAAGAGGGTTCCCAGATCCCGGCCCCCCCACCCTATGTGAATGAGTATGGGGTACATGGTACCCCTACCCATTCACCTAGGGAAAAAGTGTCAATAATAAAACACACTACACAGGTTTTTAAAATAATTTATTATACAGCTCCGGCAGTGGCGGCTGGTGAAGTTTTAGGATGGGGGGGCGCCAGACCCCGCCCTTTTTTGACCCCTCCCACTTGGTGGAAATGGGCGTGGTTTCAGCGAAATAGTGGGCGTGGCTCTAAGGTGGTGTGGTTAGCGTCTGAGATGAACGAGGGATGGAGGGAGAGGGCGAGGGAGAGAGAAATGGACAGCAGGCCCAGATCCTACACAACAAAAGAAATGTGTATTCTACAAAGTTTAACAATCAGCAGATAAAGATACTCCAAACACCTGGTGTTAGCACTTCAATCATCCCGGCACCATGGTTGTTATGGTGTCAGGATGATTGAAGCTCATTATTACTATTATTACATTGTAATAAAAAATGAAATCGTTCAACTCACCATAATGCAGAATCAGTGGGAGCCCCGAGTGTGTCACTTGCCACGTCGCCTGTCACCAGATGCCATCAGGTGTCCCCAGCGGAGTCCCTTCTTACATGCAGCCTGTGTCACATCAAATGCAGCCTCTGTCCCCTTACATCAGAGTTGCCATCAGTGTCCCCCCACAGCATGTGTCCCCATCAGAGCCCCCCACAGCAGGTGTCCCCCACAGCAGGTGTCCCCATCAGAGCCCCCCACAGCAGGTGTCCCCATCAGAGCCCCCCACAGCAGGTGTCCCCCACAGCAGGTGTCCCCATCAGAGCCCCCCACAGCAGGTGTCCCCCACAGCAGGTGTCCCCATCAGAGCCCCCCACAGCAGGTGTCCCCCACAGCAGGTGTCCCCATCAGAGTCCCCACACAGCAGGTGTCTCCATCAGAGTCCCCCCACAGCAGGTGTCTCCATCAGAGTCCCCCCACAGCAGGTGTCTCCATCAGAGTCCCCCCACAGCAGGTGTCTCCATCAGAGTCCCCCCACAGCAGGTGTCTCCATCAGAGTCCCCCCACAGCAGGTGTCCTCCATCAGAGTCCCCCCACAGCAGGTGTCCTCCATCAGAGTCCCCCCCCACAGCAGGTGTCTCCATCAGAGTCCCCCCACAGCAGGTGTCCCCCACAGCAGGTGTCCCCATCAGAGCCCCCCACAGCAGGTGTCCCCCACAGCAGGTGTCCCCATCAGAGTCCCCCCACAGCAGGTGTCTCCATCAGAGTCCCCCCACAGCAGGTGTCTCCATCAGAGTCCCCCCACAGCAGGTGTCTCCATCAGAGTCCCCCCACAGCAGGTGTCTCCATCAGAGTCCCCCCACAGCAGGTGTCCTCCATCAGAGTCCCCCCCCACAGCAGGTGTCTCCATCAGAGTCCCCCCCCCACAGCAGGTGTCTCCATCAGAGTCCCCCCACAGCAGGTGTCCTCCATCAGAGTCCCCCCACAGCAGGTGTCCTCCATCAGAGTCCCCCCACAGCAGGTGTCCCCCATCAGAGCCCCCCACAGCAGGTGTCCCCATCAGAGCCCCCCACAGCAGGTGTCCCCCACAGCAGGTGTCCCCATCAGAGCCCCCCACAGCAGGTGTCCCCCACAGCAGGTGTCCCCATCAGAGCCCCCCACAGCAGGTGTCCCCCACAGCAGGTGTCTCCATCAGAGTCCCTCCACAGCAGGTGTCTCCATCAGAGTCCCCCCACAGCAGGTGTCTCCATCAGAGTCCCCCCACAGCAGGTGTCTCCATCAGAGTCCCCCCACAGCAGGTGTCTCCATCAGAGTCCCCCCACAGCAGGTGTCTCCATCAGAGTCCCCCCACAGCAGGTGTCCCCATCAGAGTCCCCCCACAGCAGGTGTCCCCCATCAGAGTCCCCCCACAGCAGGTGTCCCCCATCAGAGCCCCCCACAGCAGGTGTCCCCCACAGCAGGTGTCTCAATCAGAGTCCCCCCATAGTAAGGTGTCTCCATCAGAGTCCCCCCACAGCAGGTGTCTCCATCAGAGTCCCCCCACAGCAGGTGTCTCCATCAGAGTCCCCCCACAGCAGGTGTCTCCATCAGAGTCCCCCCACAGCAGGTGTCTCCATCAGAGTCCCCCCACAGCAGGTGTCTCCATCAGAGTCCCCCCACAGCAGGTGTCTCCATCAGAGTCCCCCCACAGCAGGTGTCCCCATCAGAGTCCCCCCACAGCAGGTGTCCCCATCAGAGTCCCCCCACAGCAGGTGTCTCCATCAGAGTCCCCCCACAGCAGGTGTCTCCATCAGAGTCCCCCCACAGCAGGTGTCCCCCATCAGAGTCCCCCCCCCACAGCAGGGTGTCCCCCATCAGAGTCCCCCCCCCCCCCACAGCAGGGTGTCTCCATCAGAGTCCCCCCCCCACAGCAGGTGTCTCCATCAGAGTCCCCCCACAGCAGGTGTCCTCCATCAGAGTCCCCCCACAGCAGGTGTCCTCCATCAGAGTCCCCCCACAGCAGGTGTCCCCCATCAGAGTCCCCCCACAGCAGGTGTCCCCCACAGCAGGTGTCCCCATCAGAGCCCCCCACAGCAGGTGTCCCCCACAGCAGGTGTCCCCATCAGAGTCCCCCCACAGCAGGTGTCCTCCATCAGAGTCCCCCCACAGCAGGTGTCCTCCATCAGAGTCCCCCCACAGCAGGTGTCCCCCATCAGAGCCCCCCACAGCAGGTGTCCCCATCAGAGCCCCCCACAGCAGGTGTCCCCCACAGCAGGTGTCCCCATCAGAGCCCCCCACAGCAGGTGTCCCCCACAGCAGGTGTCCCCATCAGAGCCCCCCACAGCAGGTGTCCCCCACAGCAGGTGTCTCCATCAGAGTCCCTCCACAGCAGGTGTCTCCATCAGAGTCCCCCCACAGCAGGTGTCTCCATCAGAGTCCCCCCACAGCAGGTGTCTCCATCAGAGTCCCCCCACAGCAGGTGTCTCCATCAGAGTCCCCCCACAGCAGGTGTCTCCATCAGAGTCCCCCCACAGCAGGTGTCCCCATCAGAGTCCCCCCACAGCAGGTGTCCCCCATCAGAGTCCCCCCACAGCAGGTGTCCCCCATCAGAGCCCCCCACAGCAGGTGTCCCCCACAGCAGGTGTCTCAATCAGAGTCCCCCCATAGTAAGGTGTCTCCATCAGAGTCCCCCCACAGCAGGTGTCTCCATCAGAGTCCCCCCACAGCAGGTGTCTCCATCAGAGTCCCCCCACAGCAGGTGTCTCCATCAGAGTCCCCCCACAGCAGGTGTCTCCATCAGAGTCCCCCCACAGCAGGTGTCTCCATCAGAGTCCCCCCACAGCAGGTGTCTCCATCAGAGTCCCCCCACAGCAGGTGTCCCCATCAGAGTCCCCCCACAGCAGGTGTCCCCATCAGAGTCCCCCCACAGCAGGTGTCTCCATCAGAGTCCCCCCACAGCAGGTGTCTCCATCAGAGTCCCCCCACAGCAGGTGTCCCCCATCAGAGTCCCCCCCCCACAGCAGGGTGTCCCCCATCAGAGTCCCCCCCCCCCCCACAGCAGGGTGTCCCCCATCAGAGCCCCCCCCCCAGCAGGGTGTCCCCCATCAGAGCCCCCCCCCCAGCAGGGTGTCCCCCATCAGAGTCCCCCCCCCCAGCAGGGTGTCCCCCATCAGAGTCCCCCCCCCCACAGCAGGGTGTCCCCCATCAGAGTCCCCCTCCCCCAGCAGGGTGTCCCCCATCAGAGTCCCCCCCCCCACAGCAGGGTGTCCCCCATCAGAGTCCCCCCCCCACAGCAGGGTGTCCCCCATCAGAGTCCCCCCCCCCACAGCAGGGTGTCCCCCATCAGAGTCCCCCCCCCACAGCAGGGTGTCCCCCATCAGAGTCCCCCCCCCACAGCAGGGTGTCCCCCATCAGAGTCCCCCCCCCCACAGCAGGGTGTCCCCCATCAGAGTCCCCCCCCCAGCAGGGTGTCCCCCATCAGAGTCCCCCCCCCACAGCAGGGTGTCCCCCATCAGAGTCCCCCCCCCCACAGCAGGGTGTCCCCCATCAGAGTCCCCCCCCACAGCAGGGTGTCCCCCATCAGAGTCCCCCCCCACAGCAGGGTGTCCCCCATCAGAGTCCCCCCCCCCACAGCAGGGTGTCCCCCATCAGAGTCCCCCCCCACAGCAGGGTGTCCCCCATCAGAGTCCCCCCCCACAGCAGGGTGTCCCCCATCAGAGTCCCCCCCCCAGCAGGGTGTCCCCCATCAGAGTCCCCCCCCCCAGCAGGGTGTCCCCCATCAGAGTCCCCCCCCCCACAGCAGGGTGTCCCCCATCAGAGTCCCCCCCCCACAGCAGGGTGTCCCCCATCAGAGTCCCCCCCCCCAGCAGGGTGTCCCCCATCAGAGTCCCCCCCCACAGCAGGGTGTCCCCCATCAGAGTCCCCCCCCCCCACAGCAGGGTGTCCCCCATCAGAGTCCCCCCCCACAGCAGGGTGTCCCCCATCAGAGTCCCCCCCCACAGCAGGGTGTCCCCCATCAGAGTCCCCCCCCCCACAGCAGGGTGTCCTCCATCAGAGTCCCCCCCCCACAGCAGGGTGTCCCCCATCAGAGTCCCCCCCCCTCCAGCAGGGTGTCCCCCATCAGAGTCCCCCCCCACAGCAGGGTGTCCCCCATCAGAGTCCCCCCCCCACAGCAGGGTGTCCCCCATCAGAGTCCCCCCCCCACAGCAGGGTGTCCCCCATCAGAGCCCCCCCCCTCCAGCAGGGTGTCCCCCATCAGAGTCCCCCCCCACAGCAGGGTGTCCCCCATCAGAGTCCCCCACCAGAGCCCCCCCTCAGCAGGTGTCCCCCCGATTCTCCACACAACGGTACTTACCTTCAGTCTCCTGCGGTGTCCTCCTCCTCACACTGGCAGCAGCATTCTTCCTGCTTCCTCTCTCGGGCGCAATGAGAGAGAGAACCAGGAAGTGACATCTGCCTCAGGGCAGATGTCAATCAAATCTGCAGTGCCAAGTAGCTTCCGCCCGGCGCCTGTAGTATGTATTACTATGGCCGAGCGGAAGCTACTCGGCGCTTCAGAAAACGCCCCAAGGCGGGCTAAACGCCCGCAAATGCAGCGCCACGTCTGCAATCTCGTGATTGCATAGACGTGGCGCTTCCTATAAGTGCACTGTGTCCGGCGTCGCACTGTATCCGGCGTCCGAACACAGTGCACTTAAGGACCTTTTTTTTCCTTTTTTTTTTTTTTAAAAGGGCCGGTATTAAAAATTTTTTTTTTTTTTTTTTGACTTTTTTTTTTTTTTTTTTGTTTTGTTTTTTTTTTTGCTGCCTGGAGGTGGGGGGGGGGCGGCGCCCAGGCGCCCCCTATGGACGGGCCGCCACTGAGCTCCGGGGGGGATCTTCCTCCGGCTTCGGGGGTCTTCTTCCGGCTTCGGGGGTCCCTCCGGTTCATCTTCTCCCGGCATCCGGTTGGTTCTTCTCCGCTCTCTCTGGCCTCTTCTCCCGGTGTTCCAATTCTTCGGCTCCTCCGCTGTCTTCAGGTAGCTCTCTTGCCAGCGGAGGTCCGGACTTCTGGGCTTCTTGTCTTCTCTTCTCTTCCCCAGATGTTGACACGACGCTCTCTCCGGCTGGACTGGTCCCTGGGATTGTATGCTTGTTTTTTGAAAGAAGACGGAGTATACATCCCTTGAGTTAGCGTTTTAGTAGTCATCTTATGAATTTTCCAGTATGCTGGAGGATCTATATAAATCTCTTTACATTCTTTTTTATCCTTTACCTTGGGATTGTATACTTGCTTTTTGAAAGAAGACGGAGTATATATCCCTTCAGTTAGCGATTTTAGTAGTCATCGCAATCAGATTTAATTATGGGTATCGATATTGGTTTACTTTTGTTTATTTGGATTGAAACTTTGCAATCCCACAGTTATGATAATTTGGGTATTTTAGTATCAGTATTTTATTATTGGTGCATCTATAGCTATCATATCTACCTGATTTATATAATATATAAACATGGAAAGTGTAAAGAAAAAAATTATTTCATGTGGATTTTCCAGGGTGCTGGTAATTTTTTACGTGAACTAGTGCTTGACACAAAGGCACATTACTTATTTATATTTTTAGTTAACATAGTGGGTATTTTAGCTATGGGTATTGATACTGCATCCTTGATTGATCATTTTCTGGGTACATTCAATAATGTGTGTTTTAACCAAACTTCATTTAGAAGATGATCTAGTTTGATGGTATGAGCAATATTTCAATATAATGCTGGGATATTGGTTTGTATTGTTTTGGTAATACATTTTAATGATTGCATGATTACCTAAAGTATTTATATTATACACTATGAATTTTGTGACGCATGGGTAAGGATTAGCCTAGTAATATGGTGCTAATACAGAGTGAGCTTTTAAGGTTGGATGGGACGCTGCATCACAGTTGTTTATCCTTCACAGAGGGGCAGGTATGAGTCTTATGGTTCCCGTGGTGACGGTGCTGCGGGAGCCCGCCTCCCATGCTATTTAAGTGTAGAGTCGTGTTGCGTGGCCACGCCCTCTGAAGACGAAATTACGAAACGCGTCAGTGCGTGACCACGCTACTGACCAGCTGAAGACAGGCAGCGTCATCCCGGGACTCATCGTGGTGGACGGGCCGCTCGGAGCTCCGACCAGCGGTGAGCCACTGCTGACTACGTCAGGCTGTTTTTAAACTTCTATTGTGGGTTCTTTGTAATAAACAATTTTACACTATGGAGAGCCTCCCCTTCTATTTTTCTACATGTGTTTACCATGACATTGCATTATCTTGACTGAGGAGGACTGAGAGATTCTGATGGTGGAAGAGCTGATCTAAGGGAGAAAGGAGATGACATGCTTGTCTTTTTCTTACCTCTGGTAAGCTTACATCCATAGGGGATACTCATGTGGTGATGGTTTAGTTAGAGACTCAGCTCCTATTGGTAGAACAGCAATTGGAGTCTTCATGCAGATAATAGTTACCTGGAGATCCTGCCAGTAACAGCACTTCCTGCTGCAGGCTGACAACTTTAAGCCACTTATTTGGAATTAGAAGCCGTGTTGTCAGCCTGCTGTGTCCACGCTTTTAGTTGGCTGTAAGGCTGCTTATTAGGTCTATTAGATAGGCAAGTCAATGGCCAACCGAAGGAACGCAAGTGGCAGGCTAATAACGCAGTTTATAATTGCAAGGCGCTGGCTCAGCGTTGTCAGCATTCAACAGAAAGTGCTGTTGGATCTCCAGCTGAGAAACTTTGCAAAAAACAATTTGCAAAAAAAAAAAATATTTGCTAAAGAAAACTGTATACAGTGGAGCATGATACCAAAGATAATGGGAAAAAAAAGGGGTCTTAAGTGTGGTCCACAATAGCAGTGCTTTATTTGCAGTGTCAGCGTCCAAAAAATGTGGTCCTGCTGCATTCCTTTCAGTGTATTGCTATGCACACTGAAGAAGTTGGAGTACAATAACCAGTGGCGGCTGGTGCTCAATAATTTGGGGGGGCAGCAAACCAATGCCACCCCCTTCCCCTTGCTGGAGACGGCCATGAAGGCAGGGAACAACTGTGTTGGACTGTGTTGGACTTACCGGTGAACTTGGCCACGCTGTCCCAATATCCTCAGCGGTGCAGTGGGATGGAGTACCGGTTGGACTAGTGTGTTTAGCAAGGTCTCCAGCCTCCTTCAGTCTGATGAGAACCTCCAGGGCCAGAGATAGTGCACATCCTTCTGTATGTGGTGGGTTTTGAGGCATAGTGGGTGCAAGACGGATAAAGTTATTGGGCGCCAGACACTTCTTGAATGCAAAAGAGATGTTTATTTCTCTTACAAACTTTTATGAAAGAGGGTTAGGGCCAGGACACCCTTGAGTAGTTCAATTAGCAGACTCTGAGTCTTCAATAGGAGGACAGCCGTGCAGGGAATGACTTCCAGCAAGAAGCCACATCTGCATGTGCAGGAATGTTGTCTCCTATGGCAACAGTCTTTAACAGTTGTCGGAAATTCCGATCGTGTGTACACAAATCCGACGCACAAAGCGCCACACATGCTCTGAATAAATTAAGAGACGAAAGCTATTGGCTACTGCCCCATTTATAGTCCCGACGTACATGTTTTACGTCACTGCGTTCAGAACGATCTGATTTTCCGACAACTTTGTGTGACCGTGTGTATGCAAGACAAGTTTGTGCCAACATCCGTTGGAAAAAATCCTAGGATTTTGTTGTCGGAATGACCGATCAATGTCCGACCGTGTGTACAGGGCATAACAGTTCTTTCACCTTCACTACAACTTCTCCTTGTAGTTCTTCAGCACACTAAGCTCCCGGTCTCTCACTAGACCCGCTGATTCACTGTCACTGAATCCCTTGAGATCCTCCAATCTTCACGGTGTTCTCTTCCTCAAGCGTCACCCCCGCTTCTCTGCTGGGTCCCTAGCTTGGCACTCCTGATACTTCTCAAGCTTCACCCCACTGGCCTGTTCGGTCCCTGGCTTGACACACAAGGCTGCTTTGTAAGCGTCACCTCCACTGAAGTTTCCCGATTCTCTACCGTGGCCGTTCGGTGAGAATCCTGCTCCGGTACTTGCTTCAGTTACTCACTGTGGTCCCTGGTAATAAGGCGAGTGGCGACAGCTTCCCTTCTACCGCCGACCACTGACAGGTTCTCTGGCCGGCAGGAACGTCACTTCTGGTTGGACTGCAAGCCGCAGTCCCAACCCTACGCTGCTCTCTTGCTTCTAGATAGGCCCTCAGACAGCCTAGCAGCCAGATGCCCCTGGGATAGGCCCAATCTCTAGCCTAGCAGCATGGGCAGCACAACACACGTCCACCCAGACAGCCATCCAGGTGGCACAGAACATAGATCACCTGACTCCACCCAAATATATAGGTGCTCCCAGCAGGCCAAGGGATTCAAGAAAACCCCTGCCCATTGGCTGAGATACCCCATATACCCATAAGCTGACCTTGGGTTGCCCTTATCATATCTAGTACCACCAAGTACCTGGCCACCCAGTGGTAGAAGAGAAAAGTGCAACAAGGCCAAACTTAGGGAGAAATCAATGGATCTCTAACAATCAACCAGGATAACTACTGCTGGCAAGTAAATTTGTGAGGAGCATCTCTGTCTAAACTTCAGGGTGCTACATGTGTGACCCACAGCCGCAGCGCATTCTTCAGCAGAACCTCCTCATGCTTAAGCCACATCCTGGTCGCCCATTCCACAGCTGCTTCATGCCTACACAGGGGACACCATAGTGATAATACAGCCCGGCATGGTTGCCATTACCATCGGAGAACACAGGGGAGTGTTCCCTGATGATCAGAGCCTGCACAGCCCTATTGTGATTACGTTGCGGAGGAAGGGCTGTCCCTGCTGTGTTCAGGTTACCAGAGATGGCACCTCAGTCCGCTGCCGTATGATCCACACTTTCCCTCATCGTGCTAGCCGAGAGATGTGTGCATCAGTGGCAGTTGGTGGGTGGGTCGGTCGGGCTTCTCCGTCTCCTCCGGCCGTGCTTCTCCTCCCTCCTCCTCCTTCTAGGCTAATAGGATCGCTTCTCCTTTCGGCCAATTGGGAAATGGGTCTCAGACTCGCTTCCTGATTGGCCGGGAGGAGGATCAGCGTGAGAATAGCGAATATTCTTTCGCTATTGTCACCCAACTGGGTGGGGGTTTGGAGTGCAGAGCTCCGCGCCCCAAGCCCACCCTTTTTTGAAGCCTATTACCGCCTCTGGCTCTAACCACGTGCTTCAAAAAAATACACCCCCCATTGGAATCCATGATCCGGCACCCTATATGCTGATCAGTGGGTCGGACACATGGATGGGGGGGCGGCGCCGGTGCGCCCCCTATGGACGGGCCTGCCACTGACAATAACCCATAGCATTGGTGTCAGCGGAAGCAATAATAAACTCTGACATTAGTGTCAGTGAATGCAGTAAAAACCCCCAACATTGGTGTCAGTGGATGCAATAAGAACCCCCAACATTAGCATTAGTGGGCGCACTAATAACCCTCAACATTGGTGTCAGTGGACGCAATAATAACCCCCATCATTGGTGTTAGTGGATGCAATAAGAATACCCAACATTAGTGTCAGTGAAGGCAATAATAACCCCCAACATTGCAGTCAGTGGATACAATACGAACCCCCAACATTGGTGTCACTGGACACAATAATAACCCCCAGCATTAGTGTAGTAATACCCCCCAACACTGGTGTCAACGAATGCAATGATGACCCCCAACATTAGTGTCAGTGAACGCAATAATACCCCAAAGCATTGATGTTAGCAGACACAATAATAACCCTCAGCATTGGTGTCAGAGGATACAATACTAACCCCCAGCATTGGTGTCATTGGATGCAATAATAACCTCCAACATTGGTGTCAGTGAACGCAATAATAGCCCCCAACATTGGTGTCAGTGAACGCAATGATAACCCCCAGCATTTGTGTCACTGGACACAATAATAACCCCCAGCATTAGTGCCAGTGAATGTAGTAATACCCCCCAACACTGGTGTCAACTAATGCAATAATGACCCCCAACATTAGTGTCATTGAACGCAATAATACCCCAAAGCATTGGTATTAGCAGACACAATAATAACCCCCAGCATTGGTGTCAGCAGACACAATAATAACCCTCAGCATTGGTGTCAGAGGATACAATACTAACCCCCAGCATTGGTGTCATTGGATGCAATAATAACCTCCAACATTGGTGTCAGTGAACACAATAATAGCCCCCAACATTGGTGTCAGTGAACGCAATAATAGCCCCCAACATTGGTGTCAGTGAACGCAATGATAACCCCCAGCATTTGTATCAGTGGATGCAATACTTCCCCCCCAGCATTGGTGTCAGTGAATGCAGTATTATCCCCCCGCTAGTGTCAATACTATTAACTCGCCACTTTTGGTAGTCAATGGAAGTGAAATGTACCCAATAATAATTCCCCAACACTGATGTCAGTGGACACCATAATAACCCCCAACACTGATGTCAGTGGACACAATAATAACCCCCAACATTGTAGTCAGTGAATGCAGTAATACCCCCAACACTAGTATGTAGGTTTATAGAAGCATTTGGCGCACACAAAGTAGATTTATATTCTCTGTGGCTATTGAGGAATATTTAAATGAAAGTTTTTGTGCCCGGAGTTCAGCTTTACCAGAGAAGAATGTTTATCTAGAGACAACAATGGGGAGCTGGAAGAGGAAACAAAAGAGAATTGGTGTTTAGCAGAACAGACTGACATGGATTCAGAACTGCATTCAATCTCTCTTTACGTCTGCTCACAGGGGAACTAAATCCAATGATTCTGTATTATAGCGCATTGGTGTGTAAAGAGACCGATACAGCGGACTTCCTGGCTGCTATCATGTCTTTTTAACAATTAGTGAACATGAACTGTCAATAAATAGGCCAGTAATGGGGTCTACTCTTTTTTTAAACCCTCCAAGTTCAAGCACTGTAATCCAACCAATCAAAATCCAACAATCAACCTTATAATGCTCGGTCAGAGAGGAAAACAGATTTTAGGTGTCATGACTGGCCGCTGTGGGGCCTCACCTTTAATCCTGAGTTTTCCTCCACAACACATTGTTTTTGCCCACAAGATGTCTTCCGTCTTCCTGGTTGAATGACATCCAGTGGCATCAAGGGGAGACATTGTGATGGCAGGGAGTCATGGCCCCGCCCCCTGTGGGAGTGTCTCCAGGGCGCCGTTTATTCATAGTGTATTCATGCAGTGAGCACCACTGATGTCTTCAGGTCAGCCCAGATTTCTGCATCTAGAAGACCACCTAAAGCTGTGAGAAGACTAAAGAGCAAGAGGACCTGGAATGTCATATAAAGACCTGGCAGACTTTGGAAAAAAGGTAAGTATATTAATGCAAAAACAGCATAACATACCATGATGGGACTCCAGGGGGAAGGGGTGACCCCCTGGTGGTGGGGGCTGATCGACGTTGCTGGAAGGATTAAGAGTGAAAATCGATGTGTCTCGTGGATCAGTATCTGCTTTTTTGGGGAAAATAGGTCATGGCGAGTGTCCGGAATAATTGATTTTGAATGCATACGTCTTCAGTGCCTTCCACCTCCTTAAAAGCATTCCAGATCCATCATCTACGATTACATCTGGATAAAGACTCTAAAGCCCCATACACACTATCAGATTTTCTGCTGATTTTTTCCTTCAGATTTACCAAAACCATATAATATGAGGTCAAACCTTAGGAGTTTCAATTTGTATGCAATCAGGCAGGGCCCTTGCACTACATGGTTTTGGTAAATCTGAAGACAAAAATCAGCAGAAAATCCGATAGTGTGTATGGGGCTTTAGGCCTGTCATACATAGAGCGAATTTCCAGGTTGCAGGAAAGAAATCCACTTGATTCCCCCATCAACACACACAGTGTTGATGGGGAATCGCTCCTGCTAAACCATTGTCTTCTCCTGGTGGGGACGGCTTCCAAGACAGTGATCATTGCTAGCAGCTATAGCAGCCGCTAGCAAGAATCACGAGTAAAACCTGGCATGCTGGTTGTACCCGAGCTGATCGATCGATCAACTTGGTACATTCAGCCTGCCCACACATGGTTCCAATCTCTTCCGGTTCCTGCTGAACCGGCCGAGATTCAAACCGTGTATGGCTTGCCTTATTCCAGATCTTCATCCTGACTTATTTTCCTGAACAATTAAATGTCAGTTGATTTCCTAAAGACCTTAAATCCTTCTAGCATATGTTTTACATTCTTAAATTCTTAAATTGATACACAATTTAACCAGTAGAAGTCCTAATGGGTGCTCAACCTGTGGCCCTCCAGTTGTTTCAGAACTACAAGTCCATTGGCATGCTGGCAATGGCAAGGCTGCCAGTTACAAGCATGACTCCCAAAGGCAGAGGCATGATGGGACTTGAAGTTCCCGCAACAGCTGGAGGGCCACAGTCTGAGCACCCATGCAAGGTGTACGGTATATGCCCTAAAACAAATCAACAAAGTATTCTCTGCAGCAATGCTGGCAGCACTCATACGTCTATTTCCCAAAGACAACCTCTGGATATGACGCTGAGCACATGCACCCAACTTCTTTGGTCGACCATGGCGAGGTCTGTTCTGAGTGGAACCTGTCCGCTGTATGGTCTTGGCCACCGTGCTGCAGCTCAGTTTCAGGGTCTTGGCAATCTTCTTATAGCCTAGGCCATCTTTATGTAGGGCAACTATTCTTTTTTTCAGATCCTCAGAGAGTTCTTTGCCATGAGGTGCCATGTTGAACTTCCAGTGACCAGTATGAGAGAGTGAGAGCGATAACACCAAATTTAACACACCTGCTCCCCATTCACACCTGAGACCTTGTAACACTAATGAGTCACATGACACTGGGGAGGGAAAATGGCTAATCGGGCCCAATTTGGACATTTTCACTTAGGGGTGTACTCACTTTTGTTGCCAGCGGTTTAGACATTAATGGCTGTGTGTTGAGTTATTTTGAGGGGACAGCAAATTTACACTGTTATACAAGCTGTACACTCACTACTTTACATTGTAGCAAAGTGTCATTTCTTCAGTGTTGTCACATGAAAAGATAGAATAAAATATTTACAAAAAAGTAAGGGGTGTACTTACTTTTGTGAGATACTGTATAATTACTCTCTCAGTTTGTCCTGGTCTCCATTGTCACCAGGACAGAAAGTAATGCTGGATCCAAAATATTCAAGTTGTCACCGGAGGAGGAGGTGAGGGACAATCTTGACAATCTTCCAATGGGGACAGCTGTTTAATGTCTAAAAGGGGACTTTTTTTTTTTAAACCTCCTGTTGTGATGGGAATTGTCTATTCAAAAAAAAAAAAAAAGTTTTGGCTATACAGTGGAACCTTGGTTAATGAGTAACGCGTTTAACGAACGTTTTGAAAGATGAGCAACTTTTTTAAAAAAAAATTCTGACTCGCTTTGCGAGTGTTGTCTCGCAAAATGAGCAGAATTCAAGCTAATGGGGTGTGCAGTACCGCATTTGGCCAGAGGTGCGGGGGGGCACTGGTGACACTCGGAACGGTTCGGAGCCGTTCGGAAATACTCAGAATCACTTGAAAATACTATGTTCCCGAGTGTTTCCGAGCCTTTCTGAGGGTTTCCGAGTTAAGCCAAGCTGTCCCCGAGTATTTACGAGGCTCTCGGGCGCCCCCCCCACCTCTGGCCACATGCGGTATTACATGCAATAGAAGTCAATGCTGAACGAACTATCTTCGTTTCCATTGACTTCTATGGGGAAACTCACTTGATATTCCAGTGCTTTGGATTACAAGCATTCTCCTGGAACGGATTATGCTCATAATCCAAGGTTCTACTGTAGATACAGTTCCTGGGAAAACCAAAAGTCTTTCTCTCCCTCAATAATTTTAAGATCCTACTGATCCGATACTTGTGAGATCTTATCATACCATTATGAGCCTTTCCTTCCCTCCCCCGGTCACATTAAATCCAGCTCTATTTCAATGGTCATCTGTAGAGGAGTTCTGCATCTACAGTCCCTTCTCTCTCATAAACTCCAAAAAGTTTTCTCATTTAAAGGGCTTTACCTCTCTGAGGGACCTTTCCTGACGCCTTATCGCCATAGACAGGAAAATCCTGTGACATAAAAGGACAATAAAACACTAGAAAAGGTCCGTTTTCTACAATGTGCCTTTATACGGTCCCCACGGCCTTGGCTTCATTCTCCGTCATACAATTTCAGCCACTTATCGCTCTGTGTTTTCCCCTCTAATAACTTCCTGAGCCTTGGTTCTGTATAAACAGGACACAGACCGCGAGGTGAGCTTCTATTAATAGGAACGCCGCGTTTATTCCGAATGACACCTTCATCTTTTAAAGAGAATTGACAATGAATGGCTCTTTTCCCTTATGGTGACAATATGATTTTATTTTTAATTAGATTTTTAAAATATATATTTATACAGTGCCTTGAAAAAGTATTCACACCCCTTGAAATTTTTCACATTTTGTCATGTTACAACCAAAAAAAAAACGTAAATGTATTTTATTGGGATTTTATGTGATAGACAGGGGCGGACTGACAACTCATGGGGCCCCTGGGCAATAGGAGATTATGGGGCCCCCGGGCAATAGGAGATTATGGGGCCCCCGGGCAATAGGAGATTATGGGGCCCCCGGGCAATAGGAGATTATGGGGCCCCCGGGCAATAGGAGATTATGGGGCCCCCGGGCAATAGGAGATTATGGGGCCCCCAGGCAATTAGAGATTATGGGGCCCCCGGGCAATAGGAGATTATGGGGCCATACAGTATACACACACACAGTATACAATCACACTGTATACACAGACATGTTTCTATTGGCTGAGAAGGTACCGGAGAGGTGGGGCAGCTGTAATCTCGGGATTTTTAGACCAATAGGATGTCGGTAAGGGACATTTCAGAGACAGATGTAAAAAAAACACAGATTTTCACTTGCTGTCCCTGGTTTTACTGAGGCTGGCAACCCTGATGGGGCCCCCTAGTGGCTCAGGGCCCTTCGGGCAGTGCCCGAGTGGCTCAACGGTCAGTCCACCCCTGGTGATAGACCAACACAAAGTGGAACATAATTGTGAAGTGGAAGGAAAATGATAAACGGTTTTCAACATTTTTTACAAATAAATATGTGAAAAGTGTGGGGGGTACATTTGTATGGCGCCCCCCGGAGTCAATACTTTGTAGAACCTCCTTTCTCTGGAATTACAGCTGCAAGTCTTTTTGGGGATGTCTCTACCAGCTTTGTACATCTAGAGAGGGACATGTTTGCCCATTCTTCTTTGCAAAATAGCTCAAGCTCTGTCAGATTGGATGGGGAGCGTCTGTGAACAGCAATTTTCAGGTCTTGCCACAGATTCTCAATTGGATTCAGGTCTGGACTGTGACTGGGCCATTCTAACACATGAATATGCTTTGATCTAAACCATTCCATTGTAGCTCTGGCTGTATATTTAGGGTCGTTGTCCTGCTGGAAGGTGAACCTCCGTCACAGTCTCAAGTCTTTTGCAGACTCTAATGCCGCGAACACACGACCGGTTTTCCCGTCAGAAAAAGTCAGACGAGAGCTTTCGGTTGGGAATCCCGACCGTGTGCATGCTCCATCTGACTTTTTCCAATGGAAAAACTGTTGGAAAAAGAGAGAGAGCAGGTTCTCTATTTTCCCGTCAGGAAAAAATCCGATCGGAATTTCCTATGGTGTGTACAAATCCCGACGCGCTAAATTCCGACGCATGCTCGGAAGCATAGGACTTAATTTTCTAGGCTCGCCGTAGTCTTTTACGTCACCGCGTTCTTGGCAGTCAAAAGTTCACCGAACTTTTGTGTGACCGTGTGTATGCAAGGCAAGCTTGAGCAGAATTCTGTCGGAAAAACCAGCCAAGTTTTTTCCGACGGGAATTCCGACCGTGTGTACAAGGCATTTCAGGTTTTCTTCTAAGATTTCCTTGTATTTGGCTCCATCCATCTTCCCATCAACTCTGACCAGCTTCCCTGTCCCTGCTGAAGAAAAGCATCCCCACAACATGCTGCCACCACCATGTTTCACAGTGGGGATGGTGTGTTCAGGGTGATGTGCAGTGTTAGTTTTCCGCCACACATAGCGTTTTGTTTTTATGCAAAAAGTTCAGTTTTGGTCTCATCTGACCAGAGCACCTTCTTCCACATGTTTGCTGTGTCCCCCACATGGCTTCTCACAAACTACAAACAGAACTTCTTATGACTTTCTTTCAACAATGTCTTTCTTCTTGTCACTCCATAAAGACCAGATTTGTGGAGAACACGACTAATAGTTGTCCTGTGGAGAGATTCTCCCACCTGAGCTTTGGATCTCTGCAGCTCCTCCAGAGTTACCATGGGCCTCTTGGCTCTTCTCTGATTAATGCTCTCCTTGCCCGGCCTGTCAGTTTAGGTGGACAGCCATGTCTTGGTAGGTTTGCAGTTGTGCCATACTCTTTCCATTTTCGGATGATGGATTGAACAGAGCTCTGTGAGATGTTCAAAGCTTGGGATATTTTTTTACAACCTAACCCTGCTTTAAACTTCTCCACAACTTTATCCCTGACCTGTCTGGTGTAATCCTTGGCATTCATGATGCTGTTTGTTCACTAAGGTTCTCTAACAAACCTCTGAGGGCTTCACAGAACAGCTGTATTTATATTGAGCCTAAAATACACACAGGTGGACTCTGTTTATTAATTAGGTGACTTCTGAAGGCAATTGGTTCCACTAGATTTTACTATCAGAGTAAAGGGGGCTGGATACAAATGCACCCCACACCTTTCAAATATTTATTTGTAAAAAAAAAAATGAAAACCATTTATCATTTTCCTTCCACTTCACAATTATGTGCCACTTTGTGTTGGTCTATCACGTAAAATCCCAATATAATACATTTACGTTTTTGGTTGTAACATGACAAAATGTGGAAAATATCAAGGGGTATGAATACTTTTTCAAGGCTCTGTATATATGGACAATATTTGCTGTTTCCGAGCTCAGCTTTAACACCTTGTTTGCAAAGATTGCTGGGCTTTCAAATTAGTAAGAGAAGTGCCAAAACTGGTCCTGGTGACCATTGGCACTAGGACTAAACTTGAGAAAACATGCAAAATTTTAGTTGTCACCAGAATAGGAATAGAGGGGAAATCTTCTAATGGGGACACTTGTTCCAGTGACAACAGTCTAAGAAAGAATTCTTCCCTTTGCAGAGAGTTTATCTCATTTCTTGTTGTATCTACAGGACAGGAAGTGAAGGAAACTCCCCAAAACATGAAATAAAATAGAGTCTCCCTGATGGGATAGTGATGGTTAAAAAAGAGCTCATCCCTACACAATCCACAATTACCAAAAAAAAAAAAGTACTTGCTTTAGAAATCCTGTAAGGCAGAACTCCAGCCAAAAATAACAGTATAAAAAATGAACAGCCAATCAAAGATACAATTAAAAAAAAATAGTACCCTTTTTCGTCCACAGGATGTCCCT
This sequence comes from Lithobates clamitans, assembly GCA_037952925.1. NCBI lineage: Eukaryota > Metazoa > Chordata > Amphibia > Anura > Ranidae > Lithobates > Lithobates clamitans. Next base: position 394,838 of record JBBGZY010001048.1, read on the forward strand.
GTGGACGAAACCCACTTCCTCTGAGCCCAAGTCACCTTGGATGCCTGCCCTCAGCCTGTGACTGGACAGTGAAAAGAGAAGTAGCACAGCGATGAACTCATTCTCTCTGTCACTCTACTCTCTCCTTATATCAGCATGCTTCTTGTCAGCGCATGAACTGATTGGCTGTTTGTGCTGCTTCTCCCTCTCACACTACAGCCCTGCTGTACAGGGAGCTCAAGTACCCTAAGGTGCATGATAGCAAGAAGGGGAATGTTGCATTAAAGTGTATGTCTGGGCAAATAGAAAAGAAACATTCTCAGCACATCTCTGTAATAGACGCTCACTTCCACATGTCGTGTCTCTTTAAAAATGCTGCAAGTGCAGACAAATACCCGCTAACCACCAGGGGAACTCCTAATATCCTGTTTAGGCTGACAGCAAGGTACCCCCCACTGCACTGAGATCCTGAGCAGTGTTGGCAGCCCTGCCCGAGTTCTTCCTCTGGACTACAGAACATCTCCCTCTAATGCTATGGTGATGGAGGGAGGTGTTCTGTAGTCCAACAGGGGAGAACTGGCAAAGTCCCCCATGAAATCAGAGTTCCCCTATACCTGAGAGCCCCATTACACCAGATTACCCCTAAGACAGGGTCCCCCCCATGACATTAGGCTTCCCCCATCAGATCAGAGTTTCCCATCACATCAGAGACCCCCTTACATCAGATGACCCCTATGACAGAGTCCCCCATGACATCTGAGCTCCCCCTATACCTGAGAGCCCTCATTACATCGGATTACCCCTATGACATCAGTGTCCCCCCCTTCATGTCAGAGTCCCCCCAGGACATCAGTGTCCCCCCCTTTATGTCAGAGTCACCCCCCACCACATCAGAGTCCCCCCATCACATCAAAGACCTCCCCTTATACATGAGAGCTCCCCTTACATCAGATTACCCCTATGACAAAGACCCCCATGACATCAGAGTCCCCCCTTCATGTCAGAGTCCCCTCATCACATCAGAGACCCCCCTATACATGAGAGCCCCCTTTACATCAGATTACCCCTATGAGAAAGTCCCCCATGACATCAGAGTCCCCCCTATACCTGAAAGCTCCCATTAGATCAGACTACTCCCATAACATCAGAGTCCCCCCCTATACCTAAGAGCCATCATTAAATGGGATTACCCCCATTACATCAGAGTCCACCCTTTATGTCAGAGTCCCCCCATCACATCAGAGACCCCCTTACATCAGATTACCCCTATAATAAAGACCCCCATGACATCAGACTCCCCCCTCTATGTCAGAGTCCCCCCCCACCACATCAGAGTCCTCCCATCACGTCAGAGACCTCCCCCTATACATGAGAGCTCCCCTTACATCAGATTACCCCTATGACAAAGACCCCCATGGCATCAGAGTCCCCCCTTCATGTCAGAGTCCCCCCATCACATCAGAGACCGCCCTCTACATGAGAGCCCCCTTTACATCAGATTACCCCTATGAGCAAGTCCCCCATGACATCAGAGTCCCCCCTATACCTGAAAGCCCCCATTACATCAGACTACTCCCATAACATCAGAGTCCCCCCCCCTATACCTAAGAGCCCTCATTACATGGTATTACCCCCATTACATCAGTGTCCCTTCTTCATGTCAAAGTCCCCCCAGGACACCAGAGTTCCCCCCTTATGTCAGAGTCCCCCAACCCATCAGAATCCCCCCATCACATCAGAGACCCCCTTACATCAGATTACCCCTATAATAAAGTCCCCCATGACATCAGAGTCCCCCCTATACCTAAGAGCCCTCATTACATGGGATTATCCCCATGACATCAGTGTCCCCCCTTCATGTCAGGGTCTCCCCAGGACATCAGAGTCCCCCCCATGACATCAGAGACCCCCCTATACATGAGAGCCCCCTTTACATCAGACTACTCCCATGACAGCAAAGTCCCCCCTATACATCAGAGGTCCCCCTATACACGAAAGACACCTATTACATTGGATAAACCCCAAGACAGAGTCCCCCCATCACCGAGCTCCCCCAACAACACAGTTGCCCATCACAGAACCCCCCAATCACACAGTCCCCCCCACCACAGGCCCTCCATCATGTTCTGATCAGGGCACACTGGGTCCCGTATTCCATGTACCCCGGGGGGGGGGGGGGCCAACCAGCACCCCGATTGAGAAAGCTTGTTACATGGGCATAGCACAGGTTCACTTTAAGCCCTGTTCTCGGAGCTTAGATCCCCCCTTATGTAATATTTATGGTCCCTGGGTGGCTGCCGAGGAGAAGAAACCTCATCCCGCGGTTTTCTGTCTGTAATTTGTCTGGATAATTCCTGGGCTCAGGGAGAGATCTCTCCAGTGTTTTATATCACAGGACAAGTGCTGCATTACACTTTTCATGTTAATGTGACTTATCCCAAAGACCATAAGCTGCTAATTACCAGAAACATGAAACAGCTCAGGAAATGGCAGTTAGAGTGTGCGTTACCCATAATCCAAACAGCCGCAGATGGTACTTAGCAAAGTGCGGTCACCCCTAGAAGCCAATTATATGTTCATATCAAGGGGGGGGGGGGCACCTTGTGTAGCTGTGTGAGTGCAGTTCCTGGGATTGGTTATTATAGGACAGCAACGGTCAACTTATTTGTGGGTGATGCCCATGGGGATGGGAAGAGAGTGAACACTCATGCCCCAAGTGGCCAACAGAAGCATAACATAACACAGAACCGACGTTAAGGCGGCGTTCTCCGTAAAAAGTGGCACACCTCCACGCAGAAATAATTGAATCCGTGGCAGAATTCCTTAACTCTTTATACTCTGTACACACTGGACAGCAGATCCTTATTACACTTCTCTCTTCTATTGTGCAACATTTCTGAGGCAGTGCTGCGGAGCTGGCACCAGACTCCACCAGCCCAGTTACCCGTCACCTCATCCCAGGGACATTGATTCAAACGTAGGTAGGCGCTAGAGAGTGTATATCGTTTTTTGGCTTTTTCTGCTTAACAGAGAAGTAGACAGGCAAATGTAGGTGCTTAATAGAGAGCAGTGATTGATTGGTGAGGTCTGCTCCTTGTGCTCTGGTGGGGCTCATGCTGTGTTGATTTTTCACACTGATCCAATAGGAAGGAAGCATATTGGACAGTGGGAGGAAACCCAGACATCCCAATCTGCAAAAACTCATTTCCGTGCTGACTCCACCCACACCCAATGAAATGCAGCCTTACCAGTGCCAATTAAATACAGCCTGTCAGTGTCCATCAGAGCAGCCTGTCAGTGTCCTTCCGTGCCACCTCATCAGTGCCTACCAGCGCAGGCTGCGCAGCCCATCAATGTCCATCAGTGCAGCCTATTAGTGTCAATCAGTGTCATTCAGTGCCACCTCATCAGTGCCCACCAGTGCAGCCTATCAGTGTCCATCAGTGCAGCCTTTCGGTGCCACCTCATCAGTGCCCACCAGTGCAGCCCATCAGTACCACCTCATCAGTGCCCACCAGTGCAGCCCATCAATACCACCTCATCAATGCCTACCAGTGCAGCCCATCAGTGTCCATCAGTGCAGCCTATCAGTGTCCATCAGTGCCACCTCATCAGTGCCCACCAGTTCAGCCTATCAATGCCACCTCATCAGGGCCCACCAGTGCAGCCCATCAGTGTCCATCCACCAGTGCAGCCTATCAGTGCCCACCAGTTCAGCCTATCAGTGACACCTCTTCAGCACCCACCAGTGCAGCCCATCAGTGTCCATCAGTGCAGCCTATCAATGCCCATCAGTGCAGCCCCATCAGTGTCCATCAGTGCAGCCCATCAGTGTCCATCAGTGCAGCCTATTAGTGTCAATCAGTGTCCTTCAGTGCCACCTCATCAGTGCCCACCAGTGCAGCCTATCAGTGTCCATCAGTGCCACCTCATCAGTGTCCACCAGGGCAGCCCATCAGTGTCCATCCATCAGTGCAGCCTATCCGTGTCAATCAGTGTCCATCAATGCCACCTCATCAGTGCCCACCAGTGCAGCCTATCAGTGCCCACCAGTTCAGCCTATCAGTGCCACCTCATAAGCGCCCACAAGTGCAGCCCATCAGTGTCCATCAGTGCAGCCTATCAGTGCCCATCAGAGGCAGCCCCAATCGGTGACCATCAGTGCCACCTCATCAGTGCCCACCACTGCAGCCCATCAGTGTCACCTCATCAGTGCCCACCACTGCAGCCTATCAGTGTCCATCAGTGCAGCCTATTAGTGTCCATCAGTGCCACCTCATCAGTGCCCACCAGTGCAGCCCATCAGTGCAGCCTATCAGTGTCAATCGGTGTCCATAAGTGCCACCTCATCAGTGCCCACCTGTGCAGTCTATCAGTGCCACCTCATCAGTGCACACCAGTGAAGCCTATCAGTGCCACCTCATCAGTGCACACCAGTGAAGCCTATCAGTGCCCACCAGTGCAGCCCATCAGTGTCCTTCAGTGCCACCTGTCAGTGTCCACCAGCGCAGTCTCAGTGTCCATCCCGCCCCCCCCCCCAGCCACAGACAGAAGACAGAGCAGCCCGAGTGTTTTCTGTCTTTGGCCAGTGGAGGGGGCGGGATGGAGCCGGGAGATTGCCCGCTGCTCATGGGTGTCTGGGAGCCTTCAGCCAAATGCTGGAGACTCCCGCTGTTTGTGGGAGACTTGGGATGTCTGGAAACCTAGTGGGTGATAGTATGGATGCAGATACAACCCTGGCCAATTAGAAGGTGATCTGCCCCAAGGAATGCTGGCTGCCTGTATTTAAGTCTGAGGAGCACATGGGCTCGAGGTTCCAGTCCAGCCCACCTCTAGGGAGAAAGGTCCAGGTGGGGAGGAGGCGGCTGCCTCCCCCCCAGCAAAGGCTGCCATGTGGCCTCTGGTGCCAGACCTGAGGGCCTGAAGCCTGAAAGCTAAAACCCAGGGTTCCTGTGCAAGATGACTGAGGGAAGAAGTCCATGGGTCTGGTCTTATGTCACTGGTGTGGAGTGTCGCTTGGAAGTTGGAAGGAGGCTACCAGCTGTCCCTGGACATTTTGTGAGTACAGACCCTGAAGGGACCCTTGAGACTGAGTGTGTATTGCTGAAATCCCCTTCTGGTCCTAGAAGTCAGCATACTGGGTGCGTGAGCTAAAGGGGATACTGGCCGGTGTCTTGAAGACTTTTTGGGCCACCACTGGAATTGACAGTTCCAAACCTCATGAGAAGTCGCACCCTATTGTCGGCAAAGGCAACTCAGACACAAACACGTATAGGGCAGCCCATTCAAGTAACTTGCAGAATCGCGTGAAAACTGAGCTGTCAAAATCATGTAGCGGGAACGCCTGCGTTTGAGGTGCCATTGAAGGATATTGGAACCCAAGCGCAGACCATGTGTTGTTGTGTTGCGATTGCCATGTGACTTGGAATCGTGGGCAGAAAAGCGGCAATTCTGTCCGCGATTTCAAAATGCGCAGCCTTAATCTAAAAACAATGCAATATGTAAATATGTCAAACATACATAATAGAACAATACAAGCTCCTGGACCATCCTGCACATAATAAAGTACATGGTATCATGGTCCGATATACGTTATAACGTGCCCCTTGCGCACTTTTAAATGCCGGCCGTTCTAGTACTGTCATTGAGAAGGATTGACCCAAACATATACAGTTGCTTTATACATTCATGATTCTGAATTGTTACATTGTGTAATGATCCATGCTTGACATTCTACCTGAGCCAACATTAGAGTGGAAAAAAAGAACTTATAAAAGCGCATTTCTCAACGTCTTCCCAAGTGCTTCACCATACAACAAACACACAGCAAAGATTACAATCCGTTTACGATCGCATATAAAGAGAAGGATCCGAGATACAATCCTCCTAACATTGCTATAAAGGAAAAGTGGTCAAATAGGGGACTTGTTAGCCCACTTGTCATAGCAATAAAGTTAAATACATTTTTTTTTTAAATAAGTAAAAAAAAATAATTTAGAATTAAATAAAATAAATAAAAATAATATTGAAAATATTTAGGCAGGTGCAGGCAGGAGGAAATGCAGGAGGCTAAAGGCATGGGGCAAGCAGGTAGGGGACATAAGGCGTGGGGCAGGCAGGTAGGGGGCATAAGGCATGGGGCAAGCAGGTAGGGGGCATAAGGCATGGGGCAGGCAGGTAAGGGGCATAAGGCATGGGGCAGGCAGGTAGGGGGCATAAGGCATGGGGCAAGCAGGTAGGGGACATAAGGCGTGGGGCAGGCAGGTAGGGGGCATAAGGCATGGGGCAAGCAGGTAGGGGGCATAAGGCATGGGGCAGGCAGGTAAGGGGCATAAGGCATGGGGCAGGCAGGTAGGGGGCATAAGGCATGGGGCAAGCAGGTAGGGGGCATAAGGCATGGGGCAGGCAGGTAGGGGGCATAAGGTATTGGGCAGGCAGGTAGGGGGCATAAGGCATGGGGCAGGCAGGTAGGGGGCATAAGGCATGGGGCAGGCAGGTAGGGGGCATAAGGTATTGGGCAGGCAGGTAGGGGGCATAAGGCATGGGGCAAGCAGGTAGGGGGCATTAGGCATGGGGCAGGCAGGTAGGGGGCATAAGGTATTGGGCAGGCAGGTAGGGGGCATAAGGTATTGGGCAGGCAGGTAGGGGGCATAAGGCATGGGGCAGGCAGGTAGGGGGCATAAGGCGTGGGGCAAGCAGGGGGATCTTCATTTATTTTTTTTTTTTAATTCATTTAAAAAAAAAAAAAAAAGGTCATTATCATACCTCCCAACTTTTTGAGATGGGAAAGAAGGACACCTATCAGCAAAAGTATTCAGGCATAGGACACACCCCTTGCCACGCCTCCTTAAAGGAGAATTGTACAAAAAAACAAGATTGGTGTCCCACAAGTGCTTTTTTTTTACCACTACTATTCCTTTATATTGGCTTCTGGAATTTACAAATGCAGCAATTTAGAAATCAGATGAAAGGTTTAGGGCTGGAAAACACTTTTCATAGATAAAAAGTGCATTTTATTATCAATTGTAAAGATCAGACCAAAATGAGGGACAAATGAGGAGGAATGAGGGACAGAGGGACATTGCTCCAAATCCCTCAAAATCGGGGACAGTTGGGAGCTATGCATTATTACTATTACTGATAATGGCCAGGATGAAGCGCCCAGGTCCAGGGTGAAGTCCCTTCTTCCACATGTTTGCTGTGTCCCCCACATGGCTTCTCGCAAACTGCGAACAGGACTTCTTATGGCTTTCTTCAACAATATCTTTCTTCTTCCACTCTTCCATAAAGACCAGATTTGTGGAGAACACGACTAATAGTTGTCCTGTGGACAGATTCTCCCACCTGAGCTGTGGATCTCTGCAGCTCCTCCAGAGTTACCATGGGCCTCTTGGCTCTTCTCTGATGAATGATCTCCTTGCCCGGCCGGTCAGTTTAGGTGGACGGCCATGTCTTGGTAGGTTTGCAGTTGTGCCATACTCTTTCCATTTTCGGATGATGGATTGAACAGTGCTCTGTGAGATGTTCAAATCTTGGGATTATTTTTTTTAACCTAACCCCGCTTTAAACTTCTCCACAACTTTATCCCTGACCTGTCTGGTGTGTTCCTTGGGCTTCATGATGCTGTTTGTTCACTAAGGTTCTCTAACAAACCTCTGAGGGCTTCACAAAACAGCTGTATTTATACTGAGATTAAATTATTGCACATAGGGGGACCCTATTTACTAATCAAGTGACTTCTGGAGGCAATTGGTTCCACTAGATTTTAGTTAGGAGTATCAGAGTAAAGGGGACTGAATACAAACGCCGCCACACTTTTCACATATTTATTTGTAAAAAATTTGGAAAAACATTTATCATTTTCCTTCCACTTCACAATTATGTGCCACTTTGTGTTGGTCTATCGCATAAAATATATTTACGTTTTTTGGTTGTAACATGACAAAATGTGGAAAATTTCAAGGGGTATGAATACTTTTTCAAGGCACTGTATTTACGTGGGGCAGTCCTTAGGCGGTTAATCACCTCTAGCATTTGTCCATTGATGGTAAGGACGAAGGGCGCATTTATGCCTGTACACACGGTCGGACATCGATCGGACATTCCGACAACAAAATCCATCGGATTTTTTCCGAGACGGATGTCGGCTCAAACTTGTCTTGCATACACACGGTCACACAAATGTTGTCGGAAAATCCGATCGTAACAAGTCCATCAAGTCCAACTTGTGTGGAACCTGTGTTCGCTTTCTTTTCCTTTTGCCCATCAAAATCCTGAAAAAATGTGATGACGTCACCGCCCTAGGCTCCACCCTACGCATTTCGTCATGATTGGACGTCGTCTGGGGATTGGCCAGGTCCTGCCCCCCCCCCGACGACGTCCAAACGTGATGAAATGCGTAGGGTGGAGCCTTCGACGGTGACGTCTGGAACCACAGCTAGGATGATGTCACTCAGAAAATATAAAAGAAAGTGCTTCCACAGTGTAGTACGTTTAAAAATGCAGTTTAATAAAATAAGAGGGTTGCACTTACAAGATATATGATGCATCAGAGGCAGTACAACCATGTGTCTCATCAGTGAGATCTGCGGCGTCTCCTCAAACTTATGTTCGCTTCCTTTTGCCCATCAAAATCCTGAAAAAAGACGCGACGACGTCACTGTCGTAGGCTCCACGACAAAAAAATGATGACGTCACCGCCCTAGGCTCCACCCTACGCATTTCGTCATGATTGGACGTCGTCTGGGGATTGGCCAGGTCCTGCCCCCCCCGACGACGTCCAAACGTGATGAAATGCGTAGGGTGGAGCCTTCGACGGTGACGTCTGGAACCACAGCTAGGATGATGTCACTCAGAAAATATAAAAGAAAGTGCTTCCACAGTGTAGTACGTTTAAAAATGCAGTTTAATAAAATAAGAGGGTTGCACTTACAAGATATATGATGCATCAGAGGCAGTACAACCATGTGTCTCATCAGTGAGATCTGCGGCGTCTCCTCAAACTTATGTTCGCTTCCTTTTGCCCATCAAAATCCTGAAAAAAAGACGCGACGACGTCACTGTCGTAGGCTCCACGACAAAAAAAAATGATGATGTCACCGCCGTAGGCTCCACCCTGCGCGTTTCGTCACGATTGGACGTCGTCGGGGGGGAGGGACCTGGCCAATTCCCAGACGACGTCCAATCATGACGAAATGCGTAGGGTGGAGCCTACGGCGGTGACGTCATCACGTTTTTTTCAGGATTTTGATGGGCAAAAGGAAGCGAACGTAAGTTTGAGGAGACGCTGCAGACCTCACTGATGAGACACATGGTTGTACTGTCTCTGATACATCATATATCGTGTAAGTGCAACCCTCTTATTTTATTAAACTGCATTTTTAAAAGTACTGCACTGCGAAAGCACTTTCTTTTATATTTTCTGAGTGACATCGTCCTAGCTGTGGTTCCAGACTTCACTGTCGTAGGCTCCACCCTACACGTTTCGTCATGATTGGACGTTGTTGAAGGGGGGGACCTTTTTAGCAGTCACAGATAGCTGGTAAGCAGGCTACCTACTCACTTGGGTGTGGAGTCGGATGCACATTCTTTGGAAGACTCTTCACGATTTCTTACAATCTGTCACCGATATTTCACATGGACGGATGTTTGCTGTTTCTTTCTTTATATATGGACTGATTTTTTTGCACTGGGACTCTGCTTTAGTTTTCCCTTTTTTACATTTTTTTCACTTGCAAATTTGACAAAAATAATTTTTCTTGTTGTTTGTTTAGCGCTGCACTCACCTTTTATCTAAACTTAGCCAAACTGGGTTTCTGCTCCATCGTCTACCTGCGTCGTCTACAGAATTTGAGGATTTCTACATAAAGGAATGAGCCGTGAGTCCCCCCCCCTTCCCCCCCACCAGAAACTGTCCGAGGGGATGAAATTGTCTTCGTGTTGCGACAAGCACAAAATTTTGTAGAGCGGCAGTGAAGGAATTCCTAGTTGACACGTACGGTAGCAAGGTGCGATCGATGTAAGCCTTTGTGACAGATGGATCTGCTGTCAGATTTTGTTCGCTCCACACGGAGTGTGCTTTTTTTTTTTTTGCACATTCCTGCACGCCGTGTTTTAGGACAGCCCATCAATTTCAATGGCCTGTCCTGTGAGTGAGAAATGCGCAAAAAAAAAGGAGCTTGCACCCTTTTAAACTGCACCACACCTGCGATACCATGCTTTTTGGCATGCGCATCAACAAGAGGCATAGGGGGTACCGTCGAGAATAGTGGCAGTGTCGCCGGTCTGTAAAAGAGCAGCGCGATTTGCTGCGTTGCAGGAAATCTTGTGAAAGAACACATCCCTGGCAACCCTTTAGACATGCATGCTCGTCTCTGCCGCAGAGTTTAACTGTGCAATCTGCTAAGTTGCTTGATTACACTCTATTTGCAGACTACCCCCAAGACTGAACATTATCACAGTGGAAAGAACGGGAACTCTAACCCATTCCCACCCAACCCCGGCATCCCTTTAGATGTGCATGCTCTTTTCAGCTACAGGGTATAGCTGTGCAATCTGCTGATCAGTTGCTTAATTATATTTTATTTGCACACAACCCCCGAGACTGAACTCTATCACACTGGAAAGAGGGGGAATGTCTGTAACCCATTCCTGCCCAACCCTGGCATTCATTTAGATGTGCATGCTTGTCTCTGCGGCAGAGTTTAGCTGTGCAATATGCTGATTGGTTGATTGATTGATTACACTCTATTTGCAGACAACCCCCAGGACTGAACATTATCACACAGGAAAGGAGGGAAAGTCTCTAACCCATTCCTGCCCAACCCTGGCATCCCCTTAGACGTAATACATGCTCACCTCTGCTGCAATGCCTATCTGTGCAATCTGCTGATCAGATGCTTGATTACACCCAATAAGCAGACAGTCCCCAGAACCGGGAGGATTATCACATTGGAAAGAAGGGAAGGTCTCTAAGCCCCTCTCTCCCTCCCAGTCTCTTCAACAGGGTATTTACATTGGGAGGCAGGCAGGATTGGCTGATCACATGACCAGTGATTGGCTGTCACTATGTTCACACGATCTGGAGCCATTGGCTACCGATCATTAGCAGAGACAGAGAGCTGTCTTTGTTAGCTCAGTCACTGTGTTGGGAGCGCAATGAAATATTCAAAATTCGAAGCTGCCTCCCGAGAGGCACTGATGAGGCTGCACTGATATGTGGCACTGATGAAGCTGCACTGATATGTGGCACTGATGAAGCTGCACTGATATGTGGCACTGATGAAGCTGCACTGATATGTGGCACTGATGAAGCTGCACTGATATTTGAAACTGATGAGGCTGCACTGATGTGCGACACTGGCGGGCACTGATAGAGAGACACTGATGAGGAGGCACTGATGGACACTGATAGGTGGCACTGATAGGCAGCACTAATGAGGAGGCAATGATATGCAGCACCGATGGACACTGATAGGTGGCACTAATAGGCACTGATAGGCACCACTGATGGGCACTGTTATGCAGCACTGATGGGCGCTGATAGGCAGCACTGATGGGCACTGATGGGCACTGATGAGGAGGCAATGATAGCCAGCACTGATAGGTGGCACTGATGAGGAGGCAATGATAGCCAGCACTGATAGGTGGCACTGATAGGCAGCACTGATGGACACTGATAGGCAGCACTGATGGGCTCTGATAGGTGGCATTAATAGGCACATATAGGCAGCACTGATGGGCACTGATAGATGGCACTAATAGGCACTGATAGGCAGCACTGATAGGTGGCACTGATAGGAGGCACTGATGGACACTGATAGGCAGCACTGATGGGCACTGATAGGTGGCACTAATAGGCACTGATAGGCAGCACTGATGGGCACTGATAGACAGCACTGATGGGCACTGATAGACAGCACTGATGGGCACTGATAGGCAGCACTGATGGGCACTGATAGTGGGCACTAATAGGCACTGATAGGCAGCACTGATAGGTGGCACTAATAGGCAGCACTGATGGACACTGATAGGCATCACTGATGGGCACTGATAGATGGCACTAATAGGCACATATAGGCAGCACTGATGGGCACTGATAGATGGCACTAATAGGCACTGATAGGCAGCACTGATAGGTGGCACTGATAGGAGGCACTGATGGACACTGATAGACAGCACTGATGGGCATTGATAGTGGGCACTAATAGGCACTGATAGGCAGCACTGATAGGTGGCACTAATAGGCAGCACTGATGGACACTGATAGGCATCACTGATGGGCACTGATAGGCAGCACTGATGGACACTGATAGGTGGCACTAATAAGCACTGATAGGCAGCTCTGATAGGCATCACTGATGGGCACTGATAGGTAGCACTGATGGACACTGATAGGTGGCACTAATAGGCACTGATAGGCAGCACTGATGGGCGCTGATAGGCAGCACTGATGAGGAGGCACTGATTGGCAGCACTGGTGGGCACTGTTGGGGCTGCACTGATATACAGGACATCAGTGCTTTGATTATCAGTGTACAGTAGATGTCCCCTGTGTGGATTGCCCCTTACTGGCTCTCCTCTCAGCGTGAGAAGAGGATTGATGATAACCGGCAAATCCTATTTACACTGATTGGACACAGCTGATCACATGGTATAGAGCCATTGTGATTGGCTCTTTACCCTGATATGTGATATTACAGATCACTGCAGATGCACACCACAGGAGGTGGAGGGCAAGAACGATCACTGGAGGACGTCAATAGACGCCCTCCTGGAAATGTGTGACCGCACTGCATCCGTCATTCGGTTATAGTGCGGTCGTGAAGAGGTTAAAGCAAGAACTCCGGGAATCAGCAAACATGGTCTAAATCCATTCAGAATGTGTATTCTTCCTGCAATCTTTGTGTATTTCTTCCAGATCTGTGCAGTCATCCAGTGTGAGACTTTTCCTGTGATTAAGACCACTCACTGCTGCTGTCTCTCCTTGTGCAGGGTGACTGGTCTTGTTTCCGCCCCCCTCCTGCAGTGGGTGGAGCCGGCCGGGCCCCTCCCTCAGCTCTGCTCTCTGCACGGGCTCTGTACAGCAGCACAGTGATGCTACCTTTACAAAGTAATATCTTGGTTTGCAAAGGCATTCTGTGCAGTGTGCACACAAGGCTGATTTTTGTTCTCCTGTGTGATAATAGGTGGAATTTGTGTAAATGTTAATTTTTTCTACTTTAAACCCTGGACTCAAGGCTGTATAAGGGGCTCCTGATTTTTCTGCCCTGTGATTGGCTGCACAGTGCAGAGATCACAGGTGCTCATAGGTGAGCACAGCCTATTGCATTGGGGTGTGCACTCCAAAGTTTAAACACACGGTACCGATCCTTTACTGTGTTCATTCAGAAAGGGAAGGGGCCATTAAATGACATATTTACCGGCTCCTTTCCCCACTCATCCTAAAACAGCCCCCTGTGTGCGCCCGCAGCAGCAGCTGGTGGGAGAGAAGAGGAGGGAAGCCGGCATCGCTGCAGGGGGGGGGAGCCAGGGCAGTAGGAGAAATCTGCGATGCACGGGGTAATTAGGGTTTGCCCAGGCACACCCGGCACACCCTGTGCGCACACCTATGCAGGCGCCTATCCTACTGATTCCTGATGGTTGGTATGTGCTGGTGACAGCAGGGTCACCGTTCTGCATACAGGACAGGAAGTGAAGGGAAATCATCTATCCAAAATGAAAAAGAAAAAAAAAAAAAGTTTTCACTTTGGATACATTGTAACAAAAGATCTGACAATGGATACAATTCCCAGGGCTCGGTATTTGTCACCCAGGCGGAGTTCTCATTTATTTCATCATTCTCAGGGATCCCGATGATTCCAGAACCCAACAAGTGTACGGTGGAAAATCTCCTTGAGAGAGAGAGAGAGAGAGAGAGGCTGGGTGTGGAGAGGAGTGTCAATGTACAGTCTATGGGAGGTGGCTGACACTAAACTTATAAGCCTCACACACATCTCCACTACATGATCCCAGTACACTGACACTCCAGCATCTCATCTCCTCTCTGGACAGACAGACAGACAGCGCTCACTATGGGACGACAGAAGGATTTTATCAACAAAGTCAATTCTATGCTAAGGATCAGGAGCAAACTGCTGAGGCAAGCCCTCGCCGAGTGCCTAGGGACGCTCATCCTGGTGGTAAGTGCTTAAAAAAAAATTCAAAAATACATTAAAAAAAAAAAAAGTTTTAAAACAATGAAATTGTAAAAAAAAAAAACTATTCTTTTTTTTATTTTTTTTTTTATTCATTGATATTCTTTTAATTTGTGAAAACATATTTTTTTATTTTATTCTTTTTTTATCGATTTATTAATATTGTATTAATTTTTTTCAAAAATTGACTTACTACTTTTTTATTTTACTATTGTTTTGATTTATTAATATTGTATGAATTTGTAAAAATTTGATGTATTATTTTTTGTTTTATTAATTTTTTATTGACTTAATACTTTTGTATTAACTTAGAAAAAAAAGACTTTTGAAACATTTTTATTTTTATTTTTTTATTACATTTTTATTGACTTAATACTTTTGTGTTAATTTATAAAAAATACTTTTGAAGCATTTTTATTTTTATTATTATTATTTTATTACTTTTTTATTGACTTAATACTTTTGTGTTATTTCATAAAAAAACTTTTGAAGCATTTTTATTTTTATTATTATTATTTTATTACTTTTTTATTGACTTAATACTTTTGTATTAACTTAGAAAAAAAAAACTTTTGAAACATTTTTATTTTTTTATTACATTTTTATTGACTTAATACTTTTGTGTTAATTTATAAAAAAGACTTTTGAAGCATTTTTATTTTTATTATTATTATTTTATTACTTTTTTATTGACTTAATACTTTTGTATTAATGCATAAAAAAGACTTTTGAAGCATTTTTATTTTTATTATTATTATTTTATTACTGTTTTATTGACTCAATACTTTTATGTTAACTTATAAAAAAGACTTTGGAAACTTTTTTTATTGTTTTTATTATTTTATTACTTTTTTATTGACTTAATACTTTTGTATTAACGCATAAAAAAGACTTTTGAAGCATTTTTATTTTTATTATTATTATTATTATTTTATAACTTTTTTATTGAGTTAATACTTTTGTATTAACCTATAAAAAAGACTTTTGAAACATTTTTATTTTTATTATTATATGACTTTTTTATTGAACCAATACTTTTGTATTAACTTATAAAAAAGTCTTTTGAAACATTTTTATTTTTATTATTATATTACTTTTTTATTGACTTAATACTTTTGTATTAACTTATAAAAAAGACTTTTGAAACATTTTCATTTTTATTATTTTATTACTTTTTTATTGACTTTGTAAAAAAAAAAAAAAAAAAAAAGACTTATTAATGCACTGCAATCAGCAGTAACGTCTCGTTTACACTGCGCTTAGTGTGGGGTTCCGCGTGCATGTTTCCATGCGTTTGCAGTGCGTTCTTACATGAATATTTTGGGTTTTAGGACTCATTCACATGTCCCGCTATCACTGCCCCTCTGAAAAGGGATGCACAGAGGGCATTGATAGGCGGTGAGAAGGCAATATGTCACCATTACCTGTTTTAACCCTCAAAATGCCGACCCACCTCACTGCAACCACACGCATTGCACACATTTACAGGGCAGTTGCGGTGCGGCCCCGTTCACTTGACATGCTGGTTCATTTTTTACCCCCAAAGCATCGCGGTACCGGCATGTGTACAACCCTGAGTTTAGGTGGGCAATCTGGGGGAGGTAAAACGTGGCTCGGCCACCTGCTCTTACCACCCTCCTGGCAAGCCCTTACTGAGTTGCATTTGCGGTGCATTCTTGCGCATTCCAATGCAAAAAAAAAAAAAAAAGATGCAGCATGCTGTACTTTTTTTGTAAACGCATGTGAAAGCACCGCAATGGTGTGAACTAGGCTCTTTGAAATACATACATTTCATATGCTGCATTTTTGCACAGTGCCCTCCGATGCGCTAAAACATATTGTGATGCACTGCAGCCAATAGATTTACATCGATGTTTAAAAAGGGAAAAAACAAAACAAAAAACAAACAAGCACTGCAATGAGTTTCAACAACACATGGCAGTACATGCGTTCACACAGCACATGTGTGGTATATACAATAGCACGTGTGGTGTGTTCATTCCTGGAGGAAGCATGTTTGGTAAACAAGCAAAATAAATACAAATCAAGTGTGTGAACTGGAAGCCTCGAGGTCAGGATAGCCCTGAATTTGATAATTTGTCATAATATTATTATTATAATAATTATTTATATTATTATTAGTATTATTATTAATATCATTATTTATATTATTATTAGTATTAATATTAATATCATCATTTATATTATTATTACTATTATTATTAATATCATCATTTATATTACTATTATTAGTATTATTAATAATGCTAATCATCATCACCATTTGCTAGTCTAACTATTATGTGATTATGTTTCATTTTCATAATTAATTATTTATCTATAAATTTTTATTGTGATGGTGGCCATACATGGATAGAAAATTGTTCGTCAAAAACGTTCAGAATTTGAAAAAATCTGCCAAATGTGCATGCGATAACGCCATCATTGTATCAAGAGATGTCGCCCCAATTATCAACATATTATTATCGATCGATAACAAAATAAATGGCAGATTTTTCATAGATTGGTGGGGTGTATAGTATATGGTGGGGTTGGGTATGGTATACAGTGGGGTTAGGTATAGTATATAGTGGGGTTAGGTATAGTATATGGTGTGGTTATGTATGGTATATAGTGGAATTAGGTATGGTATATGGTGGGGTTATGTATAGTATATAGTAGGGTTAGGTATAGTATAGTATATAGTGGGGTTATGTATGGTATATAGTAGGGTTAGGTATGGTATATGGTGGGGTTATGTATAGTATAGTATATAGTGGGGTTAGGTATAGTATAGTATATAGTGGGGTCAGGGGCGGACTGACCATTGAGCGACTCGGGCACTGCCCGAGGGCCCTGGGCCACTAGGGGGCCCCATCAGGGTTGCCAGCCTCAGTAAAACCAGGGACAGTATGTAAAAATCTGTGTTTTTTTTACATCTGTCTGTGTATACTGTGTGTACATGTATGTGTATACTGTGTGATTGTATACTGTGTGTGTGTATACTGTGTGGCCCCATAATCTCAGATTGCCTGGGGGCCCCATAATCTCCTATTGTCCGGGGGCCCCATGAGTTATCAGTCCGCCCCTGAGTGGGGTTAGGTATAGTATAGTATATAGTGGGGTTAGGTATGGTATATGGTGGGGTTATGTATAGTATAGTATATAGTGGGGTTAGGTATAGTATATAGTGGGGTTAGGTATAGTATAGTATATAGTGGGGTTAGGTATAGTATATGGTGGGGTTATGTATGGTATATAGTGAGGTTAGGTATGGTATATAGTGGGGCTAGGTATAGTATAGTATATGGTGGGGTTATGTATGGTATATAGTGAGGTTAGGTATGGTATATAGTGGGGCTAGGTATAGTATAGTATATGGTGGGGTTATGTATAGTATAGTATATAGTAGGGTTAGGTATAGTATATAGTGGGGTTAGGTATAGTATAGTATATAGTGGGGTTAGGTATAGTATAGTATATAGTGGGGTTAGGTATAGTATAGTATATAGTGGGGTTAGGTATTGTATATATTGGGGTTAGGTATAATACTTAGTGGGGTTAAATATAGTATATAGTGTATTTAAACATAGTATATAGCAGTGTTAAGTATAGTACACACCGCCCAACATTCTGAGATGGGAACGAGGGACACCTATTAGCGAAAGGTATGTTGGTATAAGACACACCCCCTGCCACGCCCCCTTAAAAGGAGAATTATGCAAAAAAAAAAGTAATTAGGTAAACCCAAAAGTGTTTTTTTTTTTTTTTTTTTTACCACTACTATTCCTTTATAGTGGCTTTTCAAATTTACAAATGCAGCAATTTAGAAATTGGATGAAAGGTTTTAGCACTGGGAGACACTTTTTGAAAGCTAAAAAAAGTGCATTTTATATGCGTGTGGCTATATATATATATATATATATATATATAC
The DNA here is from genome assembly GCA_037952925.1 of Lithobates clamitans. NCBI lineage: Eukaryota > Metazoa > Chordata > Amphibia > Anura > Ranidae > Lithobates > Lithobates clamitans. The sequence continues at coordinate 412,946 of JBBGZY010001048.1, forward strand.
AATATTTAATATTTAATATTGTATTAACTATTATTAATAATAATTAATATTTAACTATTTTAAATATACTGATATACTGTGTATATATATATATTTATATTTATAAAATGGATAATGTTTACAAAAAATGTAAAAATCTTGTCTGCCTGTTAAAGCAACAACCCCACTGCCCCCCCTCCATTCTATTGGCTGACCTCCCTGTTACACAGACCTGAAATAACACTGATAGGAGGACACGGAGCTGCATTTTTTTTCCCGCCCAGCCGCAGACTGATAAGGAGGATTTGCCATACAGCCAAGTTAGGCACCTGCCTAGGGCAGCGCCTCTTCCAAGAAATGGGGGGGGGGATCATTCACAATACAGTTGTGTGCCACCGTTTTTGTGCTCCCCTGTTCAGGATATGTCTGGTTGGTTTGGAATTGAAGAAGTTGGCCCCCCTCCTCCCCCCTGTGACGTGTGGGCACCATACAGATTCTCTAGAACTATTTTTAACCCATAAAACTGACAACACACATTACACAACTTATAGAGGAGCTTCCAGCGGGTCCACATCAATACATTCCTGGTACGTCACCAAATACAGCAACAGGATCAGAGGGTGTCAGAGGAACCCCACCATTTATCATTCATTTACCATCCATGATATCATTCTTTTTTTTTTTTCTTCAATGAAAAATAATCCTATCTGCGGAGAAAAGGGCGCCTATATTTTTTTTATACCGCCTTTTACAATATTCTTAAAGCTGAAGTTTAATCTGCTTATATTTTCTCTTCCCTGGTTCCTCCCTCTCCCCTTTTATCAACATGCAATTTTTTATTTTTTTTTTAATACTTTTCTGTTTTCATTACATTCCCTTTATTTTAGACCCAGTAATGTCATCACTGGGTCTCTATGGTGCTCTATGCAATAAAAGCAGATTGTGGCTGGTGGGAGGGGCCAGAAGGATGATGTACATAGCTTCCAGAAAACATCCCCTGTGCCTTAGCACTCCTCTGCAGAGCCCTTCGTCCTGATGCAAGCAGCGGACGGGCTCTTGGGAGGAGTTATGCAAATATCTAAATGATGGGCGGGCCCTCAGTCCTGATGCAAGCAGTGGGCGGGCTCTTGGGAGGAGTTATGAAAATATCTAAATGATGGGCGGGCCCTCAGTCCTGATGCAAGCAGTGGGCGGGCTCTTGGGAGGAGTTATGCAAATATCTAAATGATGGGCGGGCCCTCAGTCCTGATGCAAGCAGTGGGCGGGCTCTTGGGAGGAGTTATGTAAATATCTAAATGATGGGCGTGCCCTCAGTCCTGATGCAAGCTGCGGGTGGGCTCTTGGGAGGAGTTATGCAAATATCTAAATGATGGGCGGGCCCTCAGTCCTGATGCAAGCTGCGGGCGGGGCTCTTGGGAGGAGTTGTGCAAATATCTAAATGCCTCCTTGATGGGCGGGTGTCAGTCTGGAGGAGTGGGCGTTCCCAGGCAGGATGTATTTGCATAGGTAACGCCCACATGTGATGCCGAGAGCCCATGATTAAAGGAACTGAAAACTGAAAATCCAATGAATGGAAAGGGCCGGTCACAGTCAGGCTGAAAGAAAGCGCTAGATGACGCTCTAGCTGCGGCTTTTTAAAGCACATTGTGAGAAGCTGACAGTGTGCAGTGAAATCAGAGTAAGTCATTTCAGTCCAGGAGAGGAAGAATGAGGAGAAGGCGGGAGGCCGGCTTTGGTGTACATTGGCAGCGCTGAGAGATCCCCGACCGCAAGAGCTGGAAAATCCTTTCCCCGTCCATCACAATATCCATTCATTTCTATGTTCCCTGACTCACCTCCTCCGTCCTCTGCCAGATCCGACCCAGAGGGGGAAATAAAAGCCATCGATAAGCAGAGCCGGGCTGGAAGCACACGATCCGTTCACACGCAGAGCCGCCGACCGCCAAAAACATCACAACGCCACCGGACAGCGCCAAAAACACGGCGTGCCAACAGAACTAACGTGATCACAATGCAGGGAAGTCCCCTCCTCAAGCTGTCCCCAGAACAGGTGTCCCCATTAGAAGATAACGAACCCCCAGTGTATTACCCCCCCCAAATACATTACCCCCCCCGCAATACATCACCCCCCCGCAATACATTACCCCTCCAATACATCACCCCGCAATACATTACATAAAAATTTAGGAGGGGGGGGGGGGGGGGGCATCCTCTGTGTGCTCTGCGTTCATCTGTTCAGTCTTTACTTTTTATTCCAAAGAGTTTCACATTTTTATTTTTTAAATAATTCCAAAAACAGCAATAATAATAATAATGGATGATGATAATAATTTTATTAGTTAATAATTAATAATCAGTTCTTCTACCTGGGACTCCGAGGGTTAATATCTGGTGTGACCTGGATTTGTACCCATATTTAACCCCGCTATTTATCATATTTAACTGCATTCTATCCTATATCTAACACCATTTATTTTTTACTATACTTTACCCCACTATATACTTTATTAAACCGCACTATACTGTACTATACTTAACCCAATTATATACTATACTTAGCACCACTCACTCTGCTATATACTTATTTAGCTTAACCCTGCTATATACCATACATTACCCCACCATATACTAAACCTAACCCCACTATATACTATATATAACCCCACTATATACTATACTATACTATACATAACCCCACTATATACTATACTATACATAACTCCACTATATACTTTACTATACTATACTATACTATACTATACTATACTATACTATACTATACTATACATATCCCCACTATATACTATACTATACATAACCCCACTATATACTATACTATACTATACTATACTATACTATACTATACTATACTATACTATACTATAATTATCCCCACTATATACTATACGATACATAACCCCACTATATACTATATATAACCCCACTATCCCACTATGTACCATACATAACCCCACTATATACTGTACTATACATAACTCCACTATATATACTATACTTAATCCAATTATATACTATATTTAGCACCACTGTGCTATACTTATTTAACTTAACCCTGCTATATACCATACATAACCCCACCATATACTAAACCTAACCCCATAATATACTATAATTAACCCCACTATATACTATATATAACCCCACTATATACTATACTATATTATACTATACATCACCCCACTATATACTATATATAACCCTACTATCCCACTATATACCATACATAACCCCACCATATACTAAACCTAACCCCATAATATACTATAATTAACCCCACTATATACTATATATAACCCCACTATATACTATACTATATTATACTATACATCACCCCACTATATACTATATATAACCCTACTATCCCACTATATACCATACATAACCCTACTATATACTATATTTAGCCCCACTCTGCTATATACTTATTTAACCTAACCCCACTCTATACTATACCTAACCCCAGCATATACTATATACAGGTATTACCCCACTATATACTATACTTAACCCCACTATATACTTTATTTAACCCCACTAATTACTATGTTTAACCCCACCTTGTACTATACCCATCCCCGCCATATACTATCATATAGCTCCCAAACGTCCCTGATTTAGAGGGACTGTCCCTCTTTCCTCCTCATTTGTCCCTCATTTTGGTCTGATCTATATAGTTGTATAGTATATATATCCCCCCCCCCAGGAACACTATACTTTCTTTAAAACTTGTTGATCTTCACCAGCAACTATAAGCTTCCATTCAGTCTTTTGCAGTCTGTTGCGTTAGGTCAGTGTTAAAGTGTTACTAAACCCAGTAATATGAAATTAGTTTACCCCTCCCCCCCCCCTCCCCCCCCCCTCACCCCCACAGTGCCCACGGCTCATAAATCTGCTTTTTACATTGAAATACTGCCACTATATACCTTTTTGGATGATCTGTGTACCACGCTCACATGATAACATGATGCACAGTTTCTCCAGTGCTGAGAGTTCAGGTAGGAGTAGATTTCCACTACAGCCCGTATACACGCCCACATGTGTGATGTCAATATCATGTGACCTGGCTAACTCTGAGAACAAGTAACTGTTCTCTCCAGCATAAAAGATACAACTGAGCATGTGCAGGTCGGCTACCTTGCCTGTGTGTTAGCTGGCCTTCCCCAGATAGACAGTGCAGGAGGAGGAGGAGGATCTGTGCATACAGGATAAAACAGCCTTTTTACACAATGCAGAGGATTTGTTCAGTAGTGAGTATAACAAGCATGCTTTACTACATATATAGACAGATTTTACTGTTGTGGGTTTAGTAACACTTTAACATCAACATGCATTGCGCCATTTATTGTGATTGGGCTATTACCATATTGCAATGGACCAGGGGCGTTGCTAGGTCTACAAAAGATTTGGAGCTAGAGCCCATAGCAGCGTATGTATATACAGTAATATACATGTGTGTGTATATCCCCAGAGAGCCCCCCGCTTACATCAGGGTCCCCAGAGAGCCCCCACTTACATCAGGGTACCCAGATAGTCCTACACTTACATCAGGGTACCCAGATAGTCCTACACTTACATCAGAGTCCCCAGAGGGTGTCCCCTCCCCTTGGGGACCCCTGCAGAGACTCGGGGCCATGGGCCCCAGATTCGGGGCTATAGGCCCAAAAGCCACCCCCTAGCGACGCCACTGCAATGGACCAAACGCACGTGAGCCTTCTTTGAGGATGCAACACACCACAACTCATGGTATAGCCACTGTGGTGTGTTGCTGTGCTGTTGTGTGTTAGCTTTTGCTATGGGGATGCCCTCCAAAATGAGGCTGAATTCATAGATTTTCTACACTTTTTTGAATAAAAAAAAATAAGACAACAGTAGAGTTAGCCCAATTTTTTTTTATATTGTGAAAGATAATGTTACGCCGAATAAATTGATACCCAGCATGTCACGCTTCAAAATTGCGCCCGCTCTTGGAATGGTGACAAACTTTTACCCTTAAAAATCTCCATAGGTGACGTTTAAAAAATTCTACAGGTTGCATTTTTTAGGTTACAGAGGAGGTCTAGGGCTAGAATTATTGCTCTCGCTCTGCTGATCGCAGAAATACCTCACATGTGTGGTTTAAACACTGTTTTCATATGCGGGCGCTACTCACGTATGCGTTCGCGTCTGCATGCAAGCTCAGTGGGACGGGGCGCGTTTAAAAAAATGTTTTTCTTATTTGTTTTACCTTTTATTTTTTAGTTTTACACTGTTCTTTTTAAAAAAAATTGCGTCACTTTTATTCCTATTATAAGGAATGTAAACATCCCTTGTAACAGAAAAAAAGCATGACAGGACCTCTTAAATATGAGATGTGGGGTCAAAAAGACATCAGATCTCATATTTACACTCAAATGCAATAAAAAAAAAAAAAAAAATTGTCATTTAAAAAAAAATGTAAAAAAAGTCCCTTTAAGAGCTATGGGCGGAGGTGACGTTTTGACGTCGCTTCCGCCCTGCAACGATATGGAGACGGGTGGGGGGGCCACCTTCCCCTCACTCCTCTCCATGCCCAGCAAGGGAGAAGATCCGATCGTCTCCGCCGCTGCTGAAGGCTCCGGTAAGTGGCGGAGGGCAACGGAGCGCGGCGGGAGGAGGGGGGCCCCTCTCCCGCCGCCTATAAAAGTGATCTTGCGGCGAATCCGCTGCAGAGACCACTAATATCGGAAACCAGACCTCCAGCCAAAAAAGAGGATTACCGGGGTTATGGTAGTTAGCTGCTGCCATAACAACGATATCCCTCTTCAAAGTAAGGACATATATCGGCGTGCGGCGGTCCGGAAGTGGTTAAGGTTAATGAAGACTCGTGTACACAAGTTCCAAGGAGGTTTCACAACTTGGTGGGACACAAGGAGTAGGTGACTGGTGGCTCTCCAGGTGAAAGTCTCGCCGCCAAGCTAAACAAGACTCCAAACTTTCCTAACTTATTCAGAGAGAGGAGAGTGTGCGTCTCCTTCCCGCTCTCCCATGCTGCTACTGTGAGGAGAACACTGGCTGCATGCTTCTTCCAGATGGGCCGATAGTGTTGGGACCTTAGGACTATCCTGTTGCCTATAGGGGTTTTCTGGATTTTAGGCTGGCAGCTTCTTTATGCCAACAGAATTTCCACTGTTCCTTTGGTTTGCAACTAAGAAAGCCTAAAACTGAAGCAACAAAGTTCATTGTCCAGATGCAAATTTATTCCAAAACAGGATAAAAGACTACAGAGCCAATGGATTTCAGAGGTCAGAAGACACCACCAGGGCTTGAAAAGATCAGCAGACACCACCAGGGTTTGATATAGATATATACTGTATGCAGTATATAGGGTTTTTGAACTGGGCTGGTGTTGAAACACAATGTCTGGCAGCAGAGGCGGCTCTCTAATTAGGAAAATTAGGCAGTCACCTAAGGCCTCGCACTCACAGGGGCCTCGCGGCCGCCTAATTTGCCTGTTCTCAATCAGTGAAGTTGACGCCGGCGGCTCCGTCTACCCCCACTGGGACTCTGTGGCTTAGGAGCTGATGGACAAATCAGATACTGCCCGCAGCCTGAGGAATAGCGGCCCCATCACGGAGCGTCCCAGTCCGTGGGGCCTCATGTGTAAGTTTTGCCTAAGGCCTCGCAAAGCCCAGAGCCACCTCTGGCTGGCAGTAGCCTTTTTTTCGGTTGTGGAATTAATCTGTATCTGGACAATTAACTACCAGCATACTTCCTCCAGTAGTGAACTCATTAGGTAGGACATCTTGGGGTGTGTAGGTTCCTGACAACCAATACCTACCGTACAACCAACTCACAGCTCATGATAAAAAAAGAAAAAAAAAGAAAAAAAGCAATCAGTACAATAAATTCTTTTCTGTGAGGGCTGGAGGTGTATTTAGTCTATTGTTGTGATCTTGTGTTGTCTTTGTTAAGTGTTTCTGTGTCGTAACAATTTCCCAATTTCCCTTTGGGATTAATAAAGTATTCTGTACATGCAACAATTTGCAACAGATCAACCTCAGAATCCTTTGCAGGAATGATTTAGACTGTCATTAAGACAGAACAATCATTATTTGAAACCAACCTTACAATGTAAATATCGATCAAAAATGTCATATCCGATCACTTGAACTTCAGTAAAAATACACTATATTGTCAAAAATATTGGGACGCCTGCCTTTCCACGCACATGAACTTTAGCCCGGGTTCACACCATAACGGGCTGCGGATCGCACAGGAGCGCTGTGCGTCCCTGTTCCCCGTTTCAGGGACGAATCAGGGCCGATTCTATGCCTGAATTCGGCCCTGAAATGGAGCCAAAGACGCACAGCGTTTTTGTGCAGTGCGCTCCGCAGCCGCCCCTGAGATATGTGAACCGGCTCCATAGGGAGCCAGTCACATTCTCCTGCTATGCGAATTAGATGTGCGGAAACGCACGTCTAGTTTGCATAGGTGTGAACCCGGGCTTAATGGCATCCCAGTCTTATGCCGCGTACACACGGTTGGAATTTCCGACAACAAATGTTCGACGTGAGCTTGTTGTTGGAAATTCCGACCGTGTGTAGGCTCCATCGGACATTTGTTGTTGGAATTTCCGACAACAAAAATTTGAGAGCTGGTTCTCAAATTTCCCGACAACACAACCCGTTGTCGAAAATTCCGATCGTATCGTGTGTACACAATTCCAACGCACAAAATTCCACGCGTGCTCGGAATCAAGCAGAAGAGCCGCACCGGCTATTGAACTTCATTTTTCGTGTTGTACGTCACCGCGTTCTTGACCTTCGGAATTTCCGACAACATTTGTGCGACCATTTGCATGCAAGACGAGTTTGAGCCAACATCCGTCGGAAATAAATCCAGGATTTTGTTGTCGGAATGTCCGATGGTGTGTAAGGGGCATTAGTCCGTAGGGTTCAATATTGAGTTGGCCCACCCTTTGCAGCTATAACAGCTTCAACTCTTCTTGGAAGGCTGTCCACAAGGTTTAGGAGTGTGTCTATGGGAATGTTTGACCATTCTTCCAGAAGAGCATTTGTGAGGTCAGGCTAATTTTTCCCAAAGGTGTTCTATCGGGTTGAGGTCAGTTCCTCCACCCCAAACTCACTCATCCATGTCTTTATGGACCTTGCTTTATGCATCACAACTTTATGAGCTTGTTGGATACCTCATTCCAAAATCATGGACATTAATATAGAGTTGGACCCCCTTTGAAGATGCTCCACTCTTCTGGGAAGGCTTTCCTAAAAATTTTGGAGTGTCTGTGGGAATTTGTGCCCATTGAAGCCAGAATAACAATGGTGAGGTCAGTTACTGCTGTTGGATGAGAAGACCTAGTTCTCATTCAGCATTTCAATTCATCCCAAAGGTGTTCAGTAGGTTTGAGGTCAGGGCTCTGTGCAAGACACTCAAGTTCCTCCACACCAAACCAATCAAACCGTGTCTTCATAGAGCTGGCTTTGTGCTCTGGGGTACAGTCATACTGTAACTCAGAATGCCGTTCCTCAAACTGGTACCACAAGGTTATATCATCACAATTGTCTACAATGTCTTTGCTTTGCTTAGGAGTTGAGGCTCAGCTTTCCCCTAAACTTTCATCCATACAGAGTCCTTGGGTGACCTCACACTGACAATGACAATTCACTACTTCTCCATTCTTGTTAAGACACTTTCCGTGTAATTGTTTTAAGGAGACCAATTGTGCAAACAACTTTCCAAACCTTCCTTAATTCACCATGAAGAAGACCTGTCACTTCTGAAGTATTTTAATCATCAAGCCATTTGAGAACATATGATTCTGACTGTGTGTATACTTATCTTTGCCAAAACGCGTGTGTCTTCTAGTCACCTCTTCTGCATCAATGAACCCATTGTACAGATAATAGCATGAACTGTGGGACAGCCCTCCTAGGACACTTTCACAATATATTGTACAATACACAAATGTGTTTATTATTTAATACAGAATTTATATAGTGCCAACAGTTTGCACAGCACCATGCAATATCATGGCAGACTCTATAGACAGAATACAAGCAAAGACAAGAGTGTTCGGAGGGCTCCTGGAATCAGGGCCATCCTAACACACGGGCACCCCTGGGCACTGCCCCTGCAGTTCCCCACTCCAGCACTCTTCCGGTGCTTTGCTGAGGTTTAAGGAGAATCCCTGAGGCAGAGCATTTTAGTATTGCTGCTTGTGTGGGCAGGATGTGTACTGCTCTGATTCCTCCTCTCCTATTCATCCCATATAATCAGAGTAGTACACATCCCTCCCACACAAGCAGTAGTAGTACAGTGCTCCACCTCGGGGGTACTCCCTGAACCTCTGCAAAGTGCAATGTGATTGCAGATTTAGCCCAGTAACAGAGTGCTAGAACAAGTAAGATCTATGACAGCAGCTTCCCTGTGCTGCTCTGCTTGATTAGACCATCTGCCCCCCCCCCCCATAATGTGCCCTCCTGACTTCTGTACTGTGTCCTCCTGACTCCCTTGTACTGTACCCTATTACTCCCCCTGTACTGTACCCTTGCGCCGCCCCCCCCCCCCGTAATGTGCACTCCTGACTGCTGTACTGTGCCCTTCTGACCCCCCTGTACTTTACGCTCCTGCCCCCCCAATAATGTGCCCTCCTGACTGCTGTACTGTGTCCTCCTGACTCCCTTGTACTGTACCCTATTACTCCCCCTGTACTGTACCCTCGCGCCACCCCCCCCCCCCCATAATGTGCACTCCTGACGGCTGTACTGTGCCCTTCTGACCCCCCTGTACTTTACACTCCTGCACCCCCCAATAATGTGCCCTTTCTGACTGCTGTACTGTGCCCTCCCGGCCACTGCACTGTACCCTTCTGATCCCCCTGTACTGTACCCTCCTGACCCCCCTGCATTATAGTCTCCTGACCCCCCTGTACTGTGCCCTCCTGCCCCACCATAATGTGTCCTCCTGACTGCTGTGCTGTACCCTCCTGCCCCCCTGTATGGTGTCCTCCTGACCACTGTACTATACTCTCCAGACCTCCTGTACTATGCCCTCCTACTCCCGTACTGTGCCTTCCTGACCGCTGTAATGTACCCTCCTGACCCCCTGTACTGTGTCCTCCTGCCCCCCTGTATTGTGCCCTTCTGACCACTGTACTGTACCCTCCAGACCTCCTGTACTGTGCCCTTCTACCCCCCGTACTGTGCCCTCTTGCTCCACCCCCCTCCTGTACTGTGCCTTCCTACCCCCTCCTGTACCCTCCTGCCCCACCATAATGTGCCCTCCTGACTGCTGTGCTGTACCCTCCTGCCCCCCTGTATTGTGACCTCCTGACCGCTGTACTGTACCCTACAGACCTCCTGTACTGTGCCCTCCTACCCCCATACTGTGCCCTCCTGCTCCACCCCCCCCCCCCGTACTGTGCCCTCCTACCCCCGCACTGTGTCCTCCTGCTCCCCCCCCCCCCACGGGTACTGTGCCCTCTTGACCGCTCTCTCTCAACCCTTATATTTAACATTTTATATGTCTATTACCACTTCACTGTCTCCACCACTCTAAAAATCAACCTAACCCCTAGAAGGAGCCCTTATTATACCAGTCAGAACACCAGAAGTGGTTGAAGTGTTTGTTTTATTCAACAGTCCTGGTCACGACATTATCTGCATGAACTTTGCATGTTCTGCCTGTGCATGTGTGTGGGTTTCTTCAGGGTATGCGGTTTCTTCCACACTCCAAAAAACATGCTGGTAGGTTAATTGGCTCCTATCTAAATTAGTCCTAGTATGTATATTATGTATGTATATGAGATAGGGACTTTAGATGGTAAGATCCTGGAATGTAGGGACTGATGTGAATGTACCATATGGAATGCACTTCCTAAGTTATTGGCGCTATAAATGTTTGTAATAATAATAATATTAATGATTCAGTAATTTGCTGTCTTTAGAATAAACAAGCGCTATCATTAAAAGTATATTAAAGTATCATTTGTATAAGAAACAAATGGGGAAAAACCAGATTTACTGGGAAGCTGTGAGCGAATCACACTGCGGATGGGTTGGGTGGGTCACTCGGGTCTGTTTGTGACTGGTGATGATGAGTTTGGTGACTCAAGTTTCTGTATATAAATTGTGTGACAATACAAACCGCACAGAAGAGATTGTGCAATTGGTGGAAGGGGCGGGGGGAGGGGCCCAGGCTGATCATTTGTAAATTGTTGATTTTTCACGTTTTTGTCTGTTTATAAAATCTTTTTAGGTCAGTTTGGAAATGTTTGCTAGGCTTTGACAGCAACAACATTTTTATTCCATTGAAGTATAATCTGATTATATTTTCCTTTCCCTGGTCCCTGCCCCCATCATCACCATTCTAATGATATAAAAAAAAAAAAAATAATAATAAATCAGTTTTCATTACATACAGTGCTGTGAAAAAATATTTGCCCCCTTCCTGATTTTTTAAATTTTTTTTTGCATATTTGTCACACTTAAATGATTCAGATCATCAAACAAATTTTAATATTACACA